>BJBW01011054.1:0-22710 GCA_004320125.1 Scolopax mira | reverse complement strand
CCAGGTGAAACTGGAGAACCTTGGTAGCAGTAATCTCACCGTCAGCCAGAAGAGGCATAGGCTTTTATGCTCTCTCCAGAGACTAAGGCAAGTATTTTTCCATTGCTGACACATTTAAAAGGTTGTTCTCCCCACCAGGTTTTCTGGATGTCATCTTCTTCCGCATATGCTCATCTCCCAATTGATATCTCATCAGGGAATATTCCTCCTGCCTGAGAATGTCTCCATGAAACTCCAATCTGAGTGAGCTACAAAAGATGCTACCATATCCATACCAAAAAGCTGTGTCTTTTCTCCTCCTGGTGCAAACAGACTGAGAAGTGTGCCCCCAACAACACCCTGACAACTATCAGCTGGGGGAATGTAAGACCCAGCTTTAATTTTTTATTTTAGATTCATGTAAATGGATCTTCTGCCCTGTAATTAATTTGCTGCTAATTACACAATTACTCTCATTTATAGTATCATTTGGAAATGAATTGATGTTAGCCCAGTCTAATTTGCAAAATAAATTAAGCAAATTGTTACTTGATTTTAAATCAAATAAATCAACCCCTCCATTCAGTGTGCCTGCGTGGTGCCACAGCTGACTGCGATGCTGCTGGATGTTGCCAGTGTTTGTGTGGCTGGAGCAATTGTCAGGAGCCTCACTCTAATACAGCAAGGCGAAGATTAGAGGCTGTCACTGCTTTTGGTTGTGTGGCATTTTGCTTTTCCTGAACTACTGTTTAAGCTGCCCACTTTGGTCTTGCTCATTATGAAGATTTATACCATCATCTAGTGGAACTCCCCTTAAACTACAGCCCATTAACTCTCCTAGTCTGCACTTTACATGCAGCCAGAGATGGAGAGAGTAGGCAATGAGGTTCTTGTATTCAGGTTACTAAATATAGGAGGATTTTTGACATCTCCCAGAGCAGGAAAATTTGCCATAACCGCTGTAATTAAAATCTTGCTCAATATTTGCCTAATGTCGCATTAAATCCATGTAATGCTGCTGCTTGTCTCCCCCATCCCACCCATCCCTCTGTTTTTTTCAGGATCTAGAAACATGACTGCAGTGGCAGCCACAGCTAAGTTGTATTACACAGAGAGGAAAAAATCTTACTTAGAAAAGCACATTATAAACCAAGAGAATAAACATGCTTCCTGTGCTCTGCACATGCCTGAATAAAGAAAGGTATTTCTTCATAATTTCTCATGATAGTGGAATAAAAAACATTTTTTTCTTGTTACAATCAACACTTGTCTAGTCATATATGTATGCTTTTTTCAGACACAGAAATGAGTTACAGTTCTCACCGTTAATTCTCTCCATTATGCCAAACAGCAGCAAAGATCTTTCCTTGCTTAATCCTGGAGTCCCTTCAGACACCTTCCAAATGAGTTTGTTCTCTTTAATACAGAAAAAGCTGGGGAATCGCCTATATTCCCACACTGCCCACTATTGGGGCATCCAAAGGAGCTTCACAAAACTGAATCAACCAAATGAGCACACCGTCCTTCCATGCCATGAAGGTGATCAGGAGACTAAATCAGAGGCAGCGTGGAGCACATCAGTCAGGAGGAGTATTTCCTATTCAGGGCTCCCTCCTCACACGCTGGCTCCTGGCACCTCTACAGCTGCTGATTGAGTGCAATGGACACCCCTCCCCAAAACTGTGCAAGCTGGGGTAAAAGCCATACGCCCGCCTCCAGCGTGCTCATTAAGCAGATGCAATGAGATGCACACAGCCTGCTTCCCACACCACTGCTTATTTCCAATCTAGATGTGGCTGTTGGACCACCAGGGACCCCGGGAGTGATTGCAATGGCTACCCCAACGCCCAAGTGGCCCATGAAGTCAGTGTACCCCCTCATACCTGGGATCTGTACTAGGTGTTCTCTTCCTGCTTCCATTTTGTGATGGTACCCACTGTGCAGCTTACATCAGTGCTAACTCCACTACCCCAGAGACAGAAAGGCATCTTCTGTTTCTCTTTGATAGGTATGGTTATTTTCACACAAAATGTTTTTTCTCCCTTCTACCATCACAGCAGTAACCGGAGGAGCCCTTCTGGGAAAAAGTGCTGACCATGCATCCACATTGTGGATTAGTTTGCTTTAGCTCTGATTTAACACTAACATAATTTTCTGTGACCAAATGGCTGATGCCTCCCTCCCCCCATGGGCGTGATTATACCCTTTCGAGCCCCAGCATACAAATTTCACAACAGTCAAAAGACAATGTAAAGGAGAATAGTAATCCAGTATAACAGCACTTGTTTTATAATAAAGTGTACTAGAGCTACAGTGCAGCTGTTTCATCTAATCTGAAGCATGTGCAGTCCATATTAATAGTTAATTTAGTCTACTTTTAAATCATGGCAACCTGAACAACAACAAAAAGGCGTGACCTGTCTTTCCTGGAGGAGCCTAGTCACGTTCCTCTCCAACTTCTCCATGTGACAGAGCAGTGCTACAATTAAAGCACAATAATTTGCTTGTTATTCAAGTCAGGCATTAGTTCTAGTAATGGGGTGCTTGGTGGTGAGATGGATTTCCTTGTTAGGAGCTAAGCACAGGATTAGCTGAATTCTCCATGGAGAAATCTTGATTTGTTCAAGGTCTTTCATGTTTTCTACAGAGAAGGGATTATGTCTACTTAAAGAGGGGGCTTGCTTAAAAAGCTACAAAGTATAAGAAAAGGATTTAGGGCAGTAGGGCCTGTGGTTAAGTAGCTGAGGGGTAGAGGGAGTTTTAGAGAAGAGGATTATTTAAAGCCATAAAGTTCAAAAAATAATTGGTTTAGCACTACTGGGTCAATGCAGGGTAACATGCTGGAAAGGCAGTTAAGCATAAGCTAATATTCATTTTACTTTGGCTAATTATTGCAAGGATTCAGTGTAGAGGGTGAAAGAAGAAATGTTCTAGCTCTTTCCTTTGGGGTCCAACCATACAGCACATTTCTGTGCTCCTTTGCTTTCCTGTGTGTATCTGTTGTGACACATATTACTAGTCCAGTCCCAGAATCACAGAGGGTTCTTTTTAAAGCTCTGACATTGTTCATTTAATGAGGCCATGAAGTAGACTATTAAAAGCCTTTCAGAAGAGTTGTGGCAATCATAGTCCTCCTGCAGCCTCCTATCTCGCAGGCAGCTCCACTCCTTCTCCCCCTCCTTCTTTCAAGGCACTGGCAATATTATTAGTCCAGTTGGGTTCCAAGCAGACTCTCACCTTCATTAGTGCCTGCAACAAACCCAAACAGAGGTGTCCTGCCCTCCAGCCTGTGCAGGGGAGTTGCAGAGAGGCAATGCCAAAAGCTTGCTGACTCAAGAGGTGTAAGGACCACCAGGCCTCGGTACAGAACATCGCTTGGCATGGAGGGAAGGGGTGCAGGCTACGTTTCACCCTGTACTTTCATCTTAGTCATGCAGCAGATTAATGGCAGATGTCTGAGGGCAACAGAAGCAAATCATCTCACCGCAGCTGGAGAGCCTGGAACACCGAGCACAAGTTTCTCCAAGACAGATAGACCAAGCCTGATGGATTAAGAAGCTATAGAGGAGATACTTCCATAGGAGGACTAGCTGGATGAATCATTACAACCTGAGCACAACATGTGCAAACGAAGAAGGTGTCAAACAGATGGTCTGAAACTGCTGTTTAAAGCTGCTCAGGATGGACAGCAGCTCTGCAACCATAGGGTGGTGAGAAAAAAGGTTTCTTTAGTAATTTTCTGAGGATATTTCATTGGGTTTGGTGTATGCTAGTAAAGATAAACAAGCACTCATTAGGATGGTGGGAGATCAAGTCTCCAGACAGACATGCTTCAAGTGCATTGAGCAGGATGTAGAAGGGATAGGAGGTAGCAGTGCAGAGCTCACAACATTATAAAGCAGCAAAAAGAAGCAAAGCAGTTGGATTTGGGTGTCACACAAGGAAAATGGAATGGACTTGTCCTTTCCTTGTACAACTCTTATATTCACATTCAGTGTGTGGCACTCAATCCGCAGCCCAAAAGATATGAATGAGGAGGCAAAATTACAGGAGCTAATTCTGCATAATAGTTTGGCTAAGTGACAACTCAGTGGATGGTGGGGAGATGAAATAGGAGATGTTAAATATTTGAAAGGTATAAAAACAATGGCAATAAAAGGAGTTATTTGGAGCAATGCATAAGGCATGACGTGTGAAAACAGAATCAAGAAGACATGCAGGCTGAGTGTCAGAAAACTTACTGGGGTAACAAATAGTCTCCCCAAGTGAAACTGCAAACTTGATTATTCTGGAAAATTAAAACTTGTATAAATGTAAGACCAAGAAATACAAATTAGGGAAACACCACAGATGGGAGAAAGGAGTAAATTTTTGTGTCTGATATGAATGATACAAGTCAAAGTACATGGGAACTCGGATGAAGTAGGTAAGGTATTCTGGTAAAACATGTACAGTGCCTATTGCTGCAGATTCAAGTAGGCACCTGAAGTCCATTAATGTATATTCATCTTTGCAGGGGTTCTGCAAAGTAAGAGGACACATTGGTTCCTATTCTATAGGTCTCAAACTGACACAGAAACTAAGAGCTAAAACCCCAATTGCCATGCCCTTGGTTACAAACCTGACCTAGCTCAAGCCATAAGCAGAGGAATAAGCTTACCAATAAAGTTAACTTCTGTTAACTTCTTTATTCTACTTTCAATGCAGAAACACCAGCAGTCAGCTGGTGATTTTTCATCCTCTGCTATGACCATTAGACAGGGTCCTCTGCATAATTTCATTTCCCAAATTCAGTGAACAGGACATTTGTTTTATGATAATCCATTACTATTCCTGAATCTTAGTGGAGGTTACCTGTGTTGGACTTCGGAGAAACCACTGTTCCTCATTTTGACTTGACCTACTCCACCTTGAAACTGAAATATCAACATTTGCAAACACCTTACCATGAGGGGAAACTAATTTATTCATTTTTTTGCAAAGTGCTTTGGATGAAAGGCACTATAAAATTCAAAATATTGTTTTTGTCTTGCAAGATTCATGCTACTGAATAGGTGAAAAAGTTCCTTTGAATAAAAGCTGATGATTTATCTACCTTTTAGCAGCTTCCTTTGTTCCCTGAAGCTACATATTTAAACTTTGCTAGGCAGGAATTTATTATAGATACAGGAGAATAGAGCAGTCTTTTTAAAACTCAACTGCTCTGCTCAGACCAAAGTTCTGGGATGAAGCAAAATTGAATCCACTGTCATTATAGACATTAGATTTTTCCATTTCAAATTTTTTATGGATTTAAAAAAAAGGCAAAACAAAACCAAGTACTAATGGCACTCAAAGTCATTAAAAATGAGTTAAGAGAATTTAACCCCATTTATTACCTTTTTTCCCAGACTAGAATAATTTGTGAGTATTTGACAACACTCTATAAATTGCAGTTTGCTAGCCCAACACATTATTTCCCATCACCGCCTTTCTAGCATCACACATGGCAGCTCTTCCGCATGAATACCCCAGCAGCCATACGAGAGATGCCAGTGAATTGTCATTACTGGCCCAACAAAGAAGCATTTGGCTAAGTCATAACTCCCAGTTCTCAAACAAGGCCCCCATTTTTCACATCCTGATTTCTCCTCAGAAGTGGAAGTAACTGCGTGAGGGACTGCAATCAAGCAAACGCATCCACACTGGTGATGACTTACAACTCCTCTGACGGATGAGTAGTTTTGTGATAAATTGAAAACTGTGTGGTTGTGTTGTTTATTATTAATTTTGCTTCTACATTTTTTAGCTTCAAGTCAAAATAGCAATGGAAGGAAGAACTGGGGTCATGTAGTAGCTATTTAATCCACAGGAATGTACAGATTACCCACTCTGTACAATGAAAGTCACAAAGAGCCTTCAACAAATTAAAGCACCCTGATACAGAATACAAATAGCCCCCTAAATGAGAGGGGGTTGGTGCAGGATGCCAAGCGAATAAAACCAGACTTATTTTCAAGTACAGGCTTTCCTGTACACAGTGAGGTGTCTGAGCAAGGATACACCTGTAGCCTCCTCATCAGACACCTGGATGTGTTGTTTCCAGCCCATCTCAGAAGCAGTGTGACGCCCATCCCACAGAAATCTCACAGCTTTGCCATCCTTCCCACTGAGAAAACAGCTTGAAGGGACAGCCAGAACAAATCACGTGTAGCCATGGTGACTAAATGCAGCTGATATCCACTGGAGGGCTCATCCCCTTTCCCCTCTATATATAAGCTCACAGCCCTTGTGATACAGTGGACACCCCTAGATATTCCTGTCCTTATGATTTTAGTCTTCCTGTTATAAATTGCCTGGGCCATCATGTAGACTTTTGTTACTTAATTAACACCAAGAGTTTCCAAAGGAGTATCTCCCTCACCCTCGGTCCACAGAGAGGGACAGCAAAGGAGTAGGGCATTGGGAGGGTGTTTGAAGCAGGAAGACTGTAGTTTATATCTGAATGCCATTCAGTTGAGTTAAAGAAATAAAAGCAAACAGATCTCACTCTACTAGAGATTTGTGGTTTCCTATACCTGTGAAGTACAGGTACAGTCTAAATAATAAAAGAAATGGAACTTATTTGTTTGAAAGAATGAATTGAATTTTACTGTACCATGTAGGTAACTTCTGCATTTCATAACATATCCAGTGAGAGATCTCTCTCAAATCTCTGTCCCATCATTTCATATATTACTGAGTTCAAATTGCCTTCTTTTCTAAGTAGGCTTTTGTGCCAGATGTATATTTTTTTAACCGGACTTGTATGGCACAGTAGAGACATCCAGTGGTTTGTTAGATTATTAAACTCATGACTGTCACTGAAGATATAGTACAGAGCTATTTCCATTAGATAATGGTAATTTTAATTTGACCTCAGACGCAAATTTAAGATTTGATATTAAGCAGCACTAATTCAGGAACTTGCAGTAATTTGATATCAGATATTTAATTTAATTTGCCATACATCTAACTACTTTCTTGTGATTTATGTGAAACACAAGCTCCATTTATACTATGGGGTAAATCTTCAGTTGCCATAAGTCAAAGTAACTTTGCTGAAGTTAATGGAGTTTTGTCAAGTTACTGTCAGAGGACATGGCCTTATCTATTTTTGAGAGTTGGGAAGGCATGTCTTTTAGAACTTTCAGATTCCTCATCAGAAAATGCTGAGTTTGGGCTTGCATTTATCATGCTATCCATTTAAGGATGCTGGGAGACAGAATGAGAGTGTCGGCTCACCCGTCTTGGGCATCTCATTAAATAGCAGCAAATACATTATGGCACTTGAGGAGGGAAAGAAGATTGCTGGGAGCAAGAAAAGGTCTGCCAGTTGAGAGGAAGAAGGCATCCCAATAGAGAGAGACAGAGATTTAGCAGCTGAGTGATGGAGCCAGAGCTCTGGAAACACAGAAATAAGAGAAAAATGAAATTTTAAAGGAAAGGGAGGGGGGAAAGAGACAAGCTAGCATAACAGTGAACCTTGGATCAGAAAAAGACAACATCAGAGAATCAGAGTCAGTTCTGACTTACAGTCTGTAAAACTCCATTTGCGTTCAGTGGGGCTGTACAGAATATAAGTCAGGGTTGCTTGGGTAGAATAAAATCCTTAAAAAGACAAAGAAAACCCTAAAGCTAGCAGGCCATAGAGAACCACAAAGGTATGCAGCCTGTCAAAGACGTTGCAAGGCTGTGATTTACTAAAGTGCTGCTTTTGCTAATAGCTTGATCTAAAACACGTTTAACCCAGCAGGAGTCTTTCCATGGACTTTGGATCAGGCTCTGAAACAGCAGTGTTTGACCAGCTGATAACACGAATAAGAGCACATTCCTTTTCTATTCATAAAATTGAGATGCAGATTTTAAATTGCTTTGTTTCAGACAAGCTATTTATAAACAAAAGCAGAGCTGATGCATGCACAGTGCCTTGTTAGAAGGAGGTTGAGGGATGTTACCACTAATCAGTGTTAATCAGTAGTTGGCATGAATGACACAGAAAAATTTAAATGAAACACTGAATATATTCACTCAGTGAATAGTCTCAGTGGTTTTTCAACCTTTCGATAGATATACATGCCTGTAGAGGAGAAATGAATGCTGGTTTAAGCCAAGGGTCTGGCTGGCCTAGTGTTGTGTTTCCAGTGGTGACTATAAGCATACATTCAGGAGGAAGAAAAGCACAAGTATGACCCTATGTCCCACTCTAGTCCTTGTCACTACATATCTTCACGTGAAACAGTTTCTGAATCTGCTGGCCAAATACAAAGGGGCACATGCAGCACAGTATAGGAAAGCATGAAGTGGTATACTCCCTGGTGCTCGGACCATTTTCAATCTGAACCTTTTCTTGAAGTTAGACCTACATGTAGATCAATCAAGACCCTCTTACTCTGCTGATGAAGTAAAATTGCGATGGTTTTTCATGTCATGTGCTTTAGAAAGCTCCATGCTGTAACACTGTAAAAATATCCCCCACAATAAAAGAATTTGGCTTCACTCTTGGGCTTGATTTGGTACTGTACAATTACTTGCAAGTCCTTCATTTCTGTACCACACTGGATTCCTTAACCCCAGCACTTTTCATTCAGACTTGTTAGCATAAGCCAAGAATTTTTCCACCTCCTCTCAGAAGTTATGTTCATAGTTGTGATTTTGATGGCAGGTAAATGGAGGGATACTTTGTTCGACTGAACAAAAGAGCTCTGCTTGCAGTAATACTTTTTAATGTCTTCAAAGAGAGAACCTAAGCTGAACTTCAATAGTTGACAGAGTGCTCCATTGACAGGTGACAGGGCAACAATTTCATTTTTTATTAAACTGTGTCTTAAAAATGGGCACAAATGATAAATAAACATTCACAGTGAAAAAATAGATCACTGGAGTTTCAGGACAATTAGCACCTAACACATTCTTCTTAGTTGACAACTGAAATATTACAGTTAACATTCAGCACTAGTTTTTCTTTAGTGTCTAGTTGAGATGGTGAAAATTGCTGGCTTGAGATAGGTTAAGAGTCTATAGCATTTTTTTAACCACCGATCAGACAAGAAACAAAAATACAACCTTCCCCAAACTACATACTATCCCCCTGCAAAGCTTGGCAAAGGGAGACCAGCTCTACAGACAAACTAATATTCATTCTCCATGCTTATTCACAGTTATCCTGTTCTGTTGATCCCATGATCATGTTGCAAACTATTCCCTTTTCTGACAGTGTCATTTTTGTGAGGAGCATAACTGCCTTGTATCTGCTGGCTCATTTCACATAGACATCAAATTAAATAGTACGAGCAGATACTGCTGAAGAAATAATTTGCACCTTTATTAAAAGTTATCAGAACCTGCCAGTGCAGGAATGCACATGTGTAACTAGCTTTGTACATGGTCAGTAAAAACAAGTATTTGTACGCTTCACAGCTTACAGGGTATCATCGCAATATGTATTTGTGTAAAGATGAAAAGTCAAGGTTCTTTTCTGTTATGACTTCTTGTAGGCTGTTGACCGGAATAGAGAAATTGGGTCACTTCAAAGGCTGGACCTTTAGTCCACACATGGATTTTCTTGTGTTCCATTTCTGTTCCCTTAGATTCCCACATGTGCCACTCAAAAGAAACGCTGAAGTCATTAATAAAAGTAGGTATCAAAAGTTGAGTTAAATTTGAGTATATTCAATTATTCTGATCTCTTGGGAATTGAAAATCTATTACTCATGACACAGATCAGAAGATTTAAAGCATAATTGTATTCTTGATGATCCACAAAACCAAAGACAGAGAAACCTTGACTTGACCAAAGAGACTTCCACCTCAGGCTGAGCTGAGCAGCTCTTATTTTAGCCCAGTTTTTGCAGCATCCTTTTCATTTAATGTTTGCAAGAGATTTCTGCTAGAGCTTCTTAGAAAAAAATATTTTGGACACATTTTCTTTATTTTGATGGCTGAGCAAAAAGACAAGCTTTATCACTATTGTCATACTGCTAGGGTTTATAAAGATTTTATTAACATTCCAGTCCATTTAGAAGTAAAATGGCGTATTACAGAGAGTAGAAAATTTGCTGTAATCTGTGCATTTCTCCTGAAAACCTCAGAAGCAAAACAAAACACTTCTAAATAGCTGGCCTTTCACTATGTTCCAGCTACAGAAGATGGTAACAAAAGAAAAACAACAGTTGAAAACATACGTAATACCACTCCCTTCCCACATTCAGACTGCAGGGCAGTCCAGGATGTAGTTGAGGCAGTAGGAGCTTAAAACTGGCCTCTCTTCAGTACCAATGCTGCTTTCAAATATCCAGGGCTTTGAATATAATTGTTCTATCTCTTGAAAGACTATCTTTAACCGCCTCTGTTTTTTGTGACTGTCAACCCCATCACATGATATGATTCTCCAAACACTTATTTAGATCTTGTGAATTATATGTAGTGTGGTTGCTGGTATAGAAAAACTGTATTCTTTACACATTGGACCCCACAAGGCACAAAGCAGGTTAAAGAAACTAGCATATATCTGACTGCCTTTCGTCAGCTCAGGAGCTAAACACTCACTGTCATTAGTGGTGCATCACCTTTAGAGCAAAGAAAAATTATTCTTCTTTTGCAAATGAAGACCCTTGAGCAGAAGGGAGCACAAGTGATTTCCCCCACATCACAGAGAGGCATGACACTTCACCAAGAACTCTCTCTGTGTCTTCCTAGGTCTCAGCTCAGGGCACTGAGGTCATTCCAGCTATCCTCCTAATAGCCACAATCTCTGGGACACCTGCAGACTTTCTGGGTTTTGCTTCATATGTGGCTAGTTAAGGAAGAGGCTAAGGGATTTTTCAGTAAGTATATCTGCAACATATCCAGTCCTTTTAAAAATCCTGCTTTGAGTAGACTGGACAGCCACATTAGAAGAGCTGTGAAATGATGAATAGAAAAATGCAGGGCTCAGATGAAGTCTTGATTAACTTGTCATCCTAATCGCCTCTGGAAACAGAGGGAAGAGGATATTTTATTTTTAAATTTTCATCTAGGTGACATCTAGTGCAGCAGAAGAACATTTGCATTGTTTTCTACTAAATGTGTGAGTGGGGGAATATGAATGTGAGACTTCTCAGTATTTTCTGTGTGTCAGGAAAAGACAGAATCAGAAAAGTGGTTTTTGAATCTGTATGCAGGAGATCAGGCATTTATCACAGGACTTACGTTCTGAAATTGATTTAGAAGAACAAGCGCTGGCTGGAACCTTTCCCTAAAACCAAACTGAATTTGGAGATTTGGAAGAATTCCATCTACTTCAGAGGGATAGAGAAGAAACAAGAAGCTTCCTTGTTCCTCTCTACTCCTGAATTGGTCTGTATTAGCACTTACTTTCCATTTTGCCAGCTTTCACAGAATTTTCAGGCCCATGTTTAAGAATCAAGACTTTCATATAGTTATGAGTCTAACTGAATTGGTTCAAAGCTTAAAAACCAGGCAGGGAAACGTAATAGGTAACAGAGTACTGAAGAAAGAACTCTTAAAAGGAAATTTAAAAAAAAAAAAAAAGTTGTTGTACAGAGGAGAAACCTGGATCAATTAAAGTTCTTTACCAAAAATACGTATAGTTGCCTTTTCTGCACCTAAAAATAACCAGGAGTTCAGGCCTGTGTTGGCTACTTAACTTGCTCGTTATTGTACTGTAAAGTAGTGTCAGATAATACAATAAATTCCAAATTCATGCCGCAAGAGCATCAAAGCAATAGTAGTGACAGAAGAAGCAGTTACAAAATAGTTACTTGATGCTGGAATGATGATGATTTTATTGCATAGCTAGATTGCTAACTGTGTAACCTCAGTGGTTATAAAAAAATTGACAGACCTATGCTCATATTGTAAGTTTTATGTGACTTTACTGCCTACCACATCCATGCATCCTTCTGCCATGGTCTGAGCCCTTTCACAATCAATTTAAGCCCCCTGTGCTTCCATACACATCCACTGCCATTTAGCCTGGTACTTCTCAAAACCCTTCTGCAAGGGGAAAATCAATTTAATCCCATCCTGGATGCAGAGGGAGCATCACTTGAAGGGAGCTTTATGCCCTATTTCCCTGCTCACCAATGTGAAGACATCTGCCCTCCTCTGCCTATACTCATTCCCACCAGCTAGCCCCAGCTGCCAGAGAAAACCTGTCCACTTTGGGAAGGGAAAGGAAAACTGTTCTCCAGCCAACCCCTCTCTATCATTGTGTTAATAACCACATCCCCATCTGTCCTCCATCTCCATCTGCTCTCTTTGGTCTTACACTGGGCTTGGAAGGTCCTTGGTGAGTGCATAGCCCTTGGTTACTACACATTTGTTATACTTTTAAAAAGGTGAATAGGTCAAGAACATTATCCTTGACCCGTGCATAACATAATTTAGGAGAAGAAGAAGGAGAGGCTTCATTATACAAAAAGCTACAGGTGCTGGTCACCTGCACGACATATTGCGGTCCAGGAGAGGCCACCATTGAATGTTGCTATTCTGTTTTTAGGAGTAAGCTCAGTGTCTCACCCACCCTCTTCCTGCTGCAGACTGGGCTAAAGAGCCATAACTTTCTGGAGGGCTGTAAGTCCAATGGATTTCAGGGGTCCTAAACTCAGCCTGGAGGTGCAGTAAAGTGCTAAGAAGAGCTGGCCAAGACACATGATTAAAGACAAAGAGAATCTTTTGAAGGAAAACAATGTGGAATCCATGAAGGATTTGCATGTTTACCCTGGAAAAAAAAAGAAAAAGAAAAAAAAAAAAAAAGAAGAGGTTGTGACATTATTTTTAGGGATCTGTGAGTGTGGGAAAAGCAAAGTATGTTCTACCTTTAGCAAATATCCTTACTACCAAGTATCAGCATGTTGGAGTGCTTAAATTAATTCATTGTGCCCACTTCAGTAATGGTGTATAAGCCTTTAGGTAAACAAAATTTGTAATACTGTAGAACAATAGTTTTAACAACATTTTGCATTGCAGCTCTTTCAGTGCAGCCATAGGACAGAGTGACTTTCACAAAGCACTAACTGTGATCCATAGGAAATTCTCAGGATGGCACCCTAATTTCTATGATTCCAAATGAATAATTTTTGTGATTCAAAAAATATGCTCATAAAAAGGAAAATAGTTTTTCTCTCTATGAATTTATTCTGGCAGAGTGATCCAGTTGTAATGTTCTCTTACTATTTCTGATATCTGGAAATGTCCAGAAATATGCAAAAGCAATCATATGAAATATAAAAACCACAGGCACACATTTTTCTTGCTCTATCCATAGGAATCTGTCACTGAACAAAGGAATTGGGGGGGGAGGGGGAGGGGGCCAGGGTGTGGAGGGGTGAGGGGGTGGAAAGCACTATGTTGGAAGAATAAATGTTGATGCAGACACACAAACTAATAAAAGCAAGGAAGTTCTGAATCCAGGTCACTGTGGAGTCCTAAACACGGGCCTATTGTGTTTTGATGCAGCAGTAGCCCATATGGTCTTCCATTAGAGGGTTTCAAAGCAGTGGGCAATGTTACCGTACCATATGTGCTGATTGGAACAACTGTGATGATTTATGTTAGCACGCATAAGAATTTTTTTTTCCTTTCCCATTTTATTTCTTATTCTTCCTCTATTAGTAGAAGCCTAAGAATGGACAACCTTGTCATTACAAGTTTCCAGCATTAATATTAAATTTGCCCCCCAAAAAAAACTAAGCAAAATTATTCTAAGACCAACAGTGCAGGAATACGTACTTAAAAGTAAAGTCTCTAACCTGGAACTACATGTTTCCACCAAATAAAAGATCCCAGTTTCTACTTTGGCTTCACACTGCTTCTAATCAGTTCCCTGCTAGGAAGCAACAAAAAGGCAATGGCCAAAACTGAACCTGATGGAAATCTACCTATCAAAAACTGAGCTTCACAATGCATGCTTCTTTTTTCAATTTCCCCCTTTAAAACAAAGCAATAGAAAAGAAAATCAAATAAACACTAAAAATTTCATCAGTAAGTAAAATATCTTCCTTTCTGTGAGCAAGAAGCAGTAATGTAGGTAAAAAAAAATAAAAAAATAAAAAAAAACCACGTCAATGTCATCTCTTGTTTCCTCAGTAGTACGAACCAGAGCTATCCACGACTTTGCTACCATGGATCAGTTCATGGTAGCAACACACAACAAATCATCACACAACAGCCAGTGACTCCTACATCCTGTTCTGATGAGTACCTTATACTTCAGGGAAAGCACATAAAAAGGACAAAACAGCCCAGTTAACAGAGGTATAGGTTTCTTTCTCCCTTCCATGCTGTTACAGCTCTACTATCCCACTCACCCCCACCCCAGCAAATGTCTGTCAAGCGTAAGAACAGCACAGTGAGGATGGGGGGTGTTATTTACAGACTAAATCACTTGAAAAATTAATTCGTCTGACAATTGTTGAGTTTCCATATTTATAAAATGTAAAGAAAAAAGTGGCTTAGAAGGAGATTTCAACAGCCCAAAGACAAAATCTTGGGCGACTGCCAACCAGCCATAGCAAGTTGCTCCCCGCAACTCAGTGCAATCCTCTGACTCAATTTTCCCTACAATTATTTTTTTCTGAATCTCAGAGAAAAACTAGGTGCTCCAGTGTCAAATGGTGTTGTCCGAAGCTGTTGATCTAGAACATGAAAAAAAAAAAAGACAAACCAAAAAAACTAGAAAGGAGGTAAATCCCCCAGTTGTGTGTGCATATATTTCTGTGTATGGGTGCTTATGGACTGCGTGTACACACACACTGACATAATGCCACAAAAATGATCAGGGGGTTGGAGCACCTATGCTGTGAGGACAGGCTGAGGGAGCTGGGGTTGTTCAGCCTGGAGAAGAGGAGGCCTAATAGCAGCCTTCTAGTACCTGAGGGGGGCCTACAGGAAAGCTGGGGAGAGTCTGTTCACAAAGGCCGGCAGTGACAGAACAAGGGCTAATGGGTTTAAACTGGAGAAGAGCAGATTTAGACTAGACATTAGGAACAAGTTCTTTCCAATGAGGGTAGTGCAGCACTGGAACAGGTTGCCTGGGGAGGTGGTTGAGGCCCCTTCCCTGGAGACATTCAAGGTGAGGCTCGACGAGGCCCTGGGCAACCTGGTCTAGTTGGAGGTGTCCCTGTGACTGCAGGGGGGTCAGACTAGATGAATTTTGAAGGTCCCTTCAGGCCCAGATGATTCTATGATTCTATAATGTAAATAAGGTGCTGGCACTTTCACAGGTTACTTCATCAAAGCACATTTTCTGACTGCCCATACAATGGAAATTAAATCAGAAAGTAAATAAGCTTCAGATCTCTTATAAAACTTGATAGCTAATGCAATGGAAGCCCTTGCCTTCACCTTCACCTTCTGGTGAACTGAAGCTGGACAAAGCAGAACAGATAGCAATTGAAGAAAGAGGGTAAAGCCGGAAAAGAACTAGTTTGGCAGGAGAAGTGCTCTGGGTAAAGCTTTGGCTAGAAAGTCAGCCTGCTTACCACAAGCAAGGAAGCAGACTTGCCTCACCCGGTGACATAAATTTATATGCCTTCTGTGTAAATAATGTCAATCCTCCAATTAACGCTGAACTTACCAACAACTGCTCTTAGCAGGAACATTAATCAGTTGTGGTTTGAAGTTGTTTAAATCTTAGCCATATGGTCTTCAAAGTGCCAGATCTCAGGAAGCACAGAGCTCCATTTTCAGAGAGCGGATGACAGGGCCAGATGAGTGCAATGAACTCAACAGAAATAGCAGAAGAGCACGGCTCCATGACTCATTGAGCAAGTCCTTGATTTGGCTACTAAATGGGTAGGGTTAGTCCAGCTGCGAAACACTTCTTTCATCCGTTTTCATATTATGACAGAACTAAATAACTCCATTTTATTGGTTCTTTAAACACAATCAAATGTCATGCAGAAGTTGATGAACTTGGAAAAGAACAGCAGTAATCAATCTGTAGAAAAAAATCATCTTCTTTTTATCCCTTTCTATTTGATCCTAATCACTCTGCGCTATAGTCGGTCAGTAAACACAGGATTGGAAGATAAATAAATGCACCCTGGCAGTTGCCTCAGCTGCCACTGCAGTGCTTTCTGACACATAATTAGAAAACAAATGGCAGATTAGCTTAATAATATTCATTAGCATCTAATGAAACCGAGAGTGTTTCCTGTTCAAAGCATGTTGGGCTGTTAGTTGAATTTAAGTAAATTCTGTATTTCCACCCTTTAGCTATGAGAAGACAACTGGAGGATGGGGAAAGAAAAAGCAGTTAACCCTTTCTCTCTTGGCTATGTTATGAAGTGATATATTTTCCCCATGTTTTTCTCCTAGTCCTCAGGAAAGGAATGGTTAACAGAAAAGCAGGGCCTCCTTTCAGGCATTGTTGTTCTTCCGCACCCCCTCCCTTTGGTTTTTTTTTCAAATTATCCTAAGTAAGGATTTTAATGATATTCAGAAATCATAGCTGTCTTGCTGAATCGCTGTAGGACTGACCTCCCTTGACAGTTCTTAAATTATTCAGCTATCAAGGGCCTGCTAAACATTAAATTAAGCATCCTCTCTCCACTGTCCTAAACCATTAAGTTATGCAAATGCACAGATAATGGGGCATATGACAGCTGGAGGCATTAATCAGGCAGCTCTGTCTCTGGGCTGTTGTTATGTAGAAACCGCATCTGCCAACAGACAGAAGAGACACAATTAGATCTCACTTAATGGAATGAGAAGAAACTACCGAGCTCTCTACACTCCTGTTAGGTTGTAGACCTGGGAGGGAATAAGACACTTGGGAAATCTCATTCACTCTGTGTTTCTCGCGCTCCCCCCTTTTTTTTTTTTTATACCTGTTCTTCCAATTGAAATGAAAAATTACCTGTAATTGTTATCATTTGCAAACAAAGCCTGTCAGAAGGCCCACCCACTGTTTACAATGGATGTTTTTCTTGTTCCCTACTAAGGTTCTTTGGGGAATTTTCCTTCATTTGTTTTTTTAACTAATGCTCTATCTTTGGAGAGCCGGGGGTGGAGGTAAAGGGGGGAGAGGGAGGTGAGGAAGGGTGGAGGCGGGAAGGAAACAAACTGATCTCCCTTTACACCCTTGGAATTACCACTTTAAAAATGAACTTGCGTGCTCAATCACAGCAAAGAAGCATATTGCTGAAGCATGAGTTTATTCGTCATTTGTACATAAGTGATGATTTCTTTCCAATTACTTGCTAATTATTGAAGACAAGTGTTTGCACGCAGTCTCTCCTCTCCTGTCACTTTAGCACATTTCTCCCCCCTAACGGCGTTTCCCCTGCAACAAGGAGGGGTGGGGTGGGGTGAGGAGTGTGGGCAGATATTGTGGGGCATCCTATGATTTTCCTAAAGAGGTTTAGAACACAGTCTGAATAATTCAGTGCAGCTTATTTCAAGAGTGACTTTAAAAATCCTTGTTGTTCAGATTTTGGGTGGTGATGGAAAATGGACGAACAATATTAAGCTCGGGTAAGCATGCAAACATAAGGCAGCATTGGAGTAGAACCTTTTTCTTGTATGGACTGATCTCATGTCCTCTGCTGGAATTTCTCAAAGCCTTCATTAATTAAAAAAGGCTTTGAGAAAAAGCTGATAGAATTCTCATAGCACAAAGTTCTTCTTTCACCCATAGTAAACATTCCCCTTCTCCCTGAATGAATACTTAGTAAAATGACTTCATTAACTCATTTAGACAAAATCTTTACGATAGATATTTTCCTGTGGAGAAGCTGGACTTTTAATTCAGATGATGCATTAACTTCTTTAACAAAAGCAAAGAAAATCAATCTATCTCATCTGATACCAAATTTGATTTTTGGAATGCAGTGACTTTTTTCTTGAGCTTTCTGTTAAGATGAAAATTTTTGTGATGTTCTTATGAGTTTAACTGTCACCTACAGGTGAGCAAAACTAGAATCAGATCTCTAGGGACTGACTCCCACCTTGCTACAACCTCTTTTCAGGTAGTTGCAGAGAGCAAGGAGATCTCCCTTCAGCCTCCTTTTCTGCAGGCTAAACAGCCCCAGTTCCCTCAGCTGCTCCTCATAGGAATTGTGGTCTAGACCCTTCACCAGTTTCATTGTTCTTCTTCGGACATGCTCCAGCACCTCAATGTCTTTGTTGTAGTGACGGGACCAAAACTGAACAAAGTATTTGAGGTGCAGCCTCACCAGTGCTGGGTACAAGGGGACAATCACTTCGCTAGTCATACTCACCACACTACTTCTGGGACTCTATTGGCCTTGGCCATCTGGGCATATTGCTGGAACATATTCATCTGGCTGCTGACCAACAGCCCCAGGTTCTTTTCCATCAGGCAGCTTTCCAGCCACTCTTCCCCAAGGCTGTAGGGTGGTTGTTGTGACCCAAGTGGAGGACCCAGCAGTTGGCCTTGTTGAACCTCACCTCATTGGCCTTGGTCCATCAATCCAGCCTGTCCAGATCTCTCAAGACAATGCCCTTCTACTGTCAAGCAGATCAACACTTCTGCCCAGCTTGGTGTCATCTGCAAATTTACAGAGGGTGCACTCGATCCCTTAGACCCTTCTCAACACCAAAGATGACATGGAAGCTATATACTGCTTTCTTCATGAGATGTTGGATGGCTTCTGATTTGGGTCAACAAATCTTCACTGGCATGTTTTACTTTGAAAACAAGTGATATCCAACTAACAGCTTTTTTAGGAGTATTGTGGCAAATCAGCAATATATTCTATGGGTATAAATTGCATAAATTCCTGAAACCTGCACTGGAGAGGATGGGACAGATGCAGATAATCAGACCCATCGTTTGCTCCATATTGTCTGCTTTGTGACGTTTGACTGCTTTCTAGTGCCAGTTCTGAAATTGTGCTGACTTTGAAACAGTCATCCTTTAGCAGTAAATGCATTTGTTTGTCAAGTTCCTCCATGCCAATGTATACTGGGATTTTATAACTCTTCATCAGTTTTTTAGTTGTAATTTTCAGAAAATGATAAATAGAGGAATCTGACCAGTCTGAGTGCTTGTTCTGAGCTAGAACAAGATACACTTGGCATTGTAATTAAATACTTCTATAAAAATGCCGAAATAAGGCAACCATTCAGAAATTTGTCTAAAGTAATCTTGGCCTATGCTACTGCTTACTGTTTGATGTTATTTAAACCACAAACTCATAATAAGGTATTCTCTTTTTCTGGTCAATATTTTGACCAATATATGTGGGAATAATTTCCTAGGTTGGAACTGCATGTAGAAGACAAACTGCTCAAAGATGTATGTATATTGGATTCTATTAGCAAATTATTAAGTAGATCAAGAGATAAAGTATTTCATGAGGCAAGTAACTTTTCATACACACTGACACCATACAGAAGCAAGAGATCACATGTGTGTTTTAAATAATAAAATGCATGCACTTTATTATTGTTGCCGTTCACAGTGGTAATTATTGATGGATGTTAAACAATATAAAATATTAAAAATGAGTTTAGGTTGCAGTAGCCAAAGACAGACATTCAATAATCACCTCAGTGTTCTTTGTCCCCTACAGAGTTATAACCATGGACTGCTCTCAGACTGCTTTAGTGAGAACTAGTATATTAAAGTTTTCTCCCAATATCTGTGAACATCTGGCAATTTTAGTATTTAATATTCAAACCAAAGGTGTACTGTCATTTTCATGTCTTTATGCATTTAACAATGCGTATATAGGCACATTTATTTTGAGAAGAATTAAAAATGTAAAATGCTTAAAATGTGTGAGTGCATTTAGCTCTTCAATGAGTTTCTAATCCTGAAAACAGAATTTGCAGTTTGTTGTTTGCCTTGAATTTGCAAATGTTTTTTCTTATATGCCGAGTGGTGATGTATATCAAGTTAGGACTGAATACGTAGATTACTTGTTGAATGTAACTTCATTACAGAGAACACAATTCCTATTATGCAGTACAGATATACTATTTGTGTTTCCCCATTACAGTGAATGACTGGAATGTTGTTTATATTTGCCTGTCTTTCAGATACAATTTTTTGCTTATTTATTGCCTGTGGCAGAGTCCAGGTTGTGGTGGTTCTCTGAGATTTAGTGCTTCCTTTCAGAAATTCAAAATTATCTCTAAATAACCTTCTCTTACAGCTTTGCCACTAATTTTCATGACATTAGGACTGGGCCCTGTGTGTAATTTACAACAAAATTAAATCGGTTTAGCCTACTAAGACAATAAGCAACTGCTTTCACTATCGCATGGTGAAAAACAGTCACAAACATGTAACAATTAAGGTTTGCTTTGTAATTTATGTCATATATATCAGCAGAATTACTATTTTAGTCTTCCATGATAAACTTATTTCTGATTCTATTTGGTTTTACTCACAGGCTTCTAAACATAACCTGATATTGCTTCCTCTGATGCTTTCCTTGATTGCTTTGACTGATTACCTTCTTCACTGTTCAGTACAACTTTTTTCTGAAAAACCATACTGTCTCTGTGTCTCTACTCATTTCATATGCTTTCAGGCCTGGAACATGATACTTGTCAAGCTAAGCTCATTTTCTATTGCAGAATATTTGATAAATGTCAACATTTCCTACGGGTTCCTATCTCCATTAGTAATCACTGGTGTATATGTTTTTATTGTTTTGAAAGGAAAAACATGGTTTTGCCTGTTTTGCTCACATCATCTGTCTATGACTTCTATTAGACTTTGTTTCATGCTGCCCAAATACTATATTTTCTTTTCAGGTCTGTTTTTAGCTTTGCCTTATAAACAGTCAGTGGTTGAAATCCTGGTTTCTGAATGTCTAACTTTTGATTAAAGGTTTTCTCACTGTCACTCATCATTTTACCTGACTTTACCTTGCCACAGATCCACCTGTATTCACCTTTACACCTTCTGTCATGGACCATATTTCCAAAGTGGTAGAGACTGGCCTTCTTCCTTTGATCACTCTCCTCTGGGACTACATCCTCACCTGAGCGCTCATGTTCCACCTGCTCCCAAATGCATCCAAAGTCCAAGCAGATCCACAAAGCAGGTTCATTGTCCAATGCAAGACAGTCTTAGATGGTCCCCAGTTCAGAAAGGAAGAACAAAATTGTCACTTGTACCCAGTTCTGTGTATACAGGCCAACATTTCCCATACGTTTGCCTCAAGAGTTTTGCAGTGTGAGGGCTTCCCAGATGCTCAGTGGCAAAATTCCCATCACATCCACAGCTGCATCCTTCTCAAACCTGCATGATTCTGACCCTTCTGCTTTCCCCGGTCATCAGTCAACAGAAATTCATGCCAATCCACTGATCTTCCACATATTGGCAATCCTTATTCAGTTCAAAACCAATAGATCAAGCAAGACCCACCACTACTTGTAATCAGGGAAGAAATTTGGCCAACCAGTAAACAGAGCTTCACCATACCTAATTTCCACAGTGACAAGGGAGTTCACATCTTCTGCAGAGTATCACTACTTTGTGTCTTTTGTACCACTCCTCCTGCTGCACTGCAGTGAGAACTCTTCCCCTGACAGATGGGGTTGCAGAGGATTTTTAAAAAAAGCTGTTGGTCTACTCAACGTAAGGATAACTTATGCAACTGTCATTTTCTAGGATGTGATCTGTGTGTCTTTTTGCAGTTGGTGTGTGAACTTACTCAGAATCATTTTCAAGGTCTCCAGATTTTCTGTGGAACTTTTACAAATTTGTTAAACCATCCAGTGGTCTTTCACTTTCTATTTTCACCTGTCTGATTGATTTTTATATCACCCCAGGCAGGAGCAGATTTCCAGTAAAAGCAAACTGGGTCACATCATTTATTTCACTCACTTCCTCAAGACCACTTACACGCTTCCTTACTCAGATTGTTTTATTTCTGATCATATTAGAAGTTGGGATGTTTCCCTCCTTTTCTTAGCCTGTGTACTCTAATCACGTATTATCTATATGCGCAGAGAGATATATGAAATATTACTATAATAGGATATAGAATATATATGAGATAAAATATATCTTGTTTAAATTTTGGAGAAGATGTATCATATTTATATATATATATATATATATATATATATATATATATGTATATAAGATACATTTTATATCTTGACACCCAAGATAATTATAGATATCAGCACTTTTCCTGTGGAGAGAAGTTGAACTCTAAGCCCTCGGGCTCTCCAGATCTTGAGGCATACTGAAAATTATAATAACCCATCTTTTGTTTTGCCATATTACTTAATTAATCCAGCTGCTCTAGAATTGCATTCTTCTTTCACTGGATATTAAACCAACTTGTCAATTGTAATTGCAGAGCTCCTTTTTCCCTGTTTGTTTCATTCAGACCAGTTCTACTTTTTCCTTGTATTCTATCTCCTTATTTCATTAATTTTTAGTCCAAAGGAAATGCATGGATACAGGGTTGAAATAAAAAAAAAAAAAAAAAGGCAAGCAATTTTTTTAAATAATCATTTTAATTCATACAAAAACTTAATTAATATTACAAGATATTTTAATAAATGCTGAAAAAGTTGTATCTGTCAAAGTGTAGTAAAAGTCACAGAATCACAGAACTGTAGGGTTGGAAGGGACCTTCAGAGACCATGTTGTAGAACCCCCTTGCAGGTTCACCTGAAGCAGGATGGACAGAAATGCATCCAGGCAGGTTTTGCTGGATCGGTGGGCTGAGACCAATGGGATGAGGTTCAACAAGGCCAAGTGCCAGGTCC
>BJBW01011052.1:0-23311 GCA_004320125.1 Scolopax mira | reverse complement strand
CCAGCCCTCTGGGGCCAACCCATCCTCTACGAGCTCTCAAAGATAAACACGGCTGGTTTCTGAGCCACTGGTTCGGTTAGTTCCTGAGGGATTGTAGGTAAACCTCATCAGACTTAAATACACTGAGCTGGGATAAATATTCTTTGAGTTGTGCTTTTCCTCTTTGGCCCATATTCTAATCCTACTCTTGATTTTAATTATGTTTAATTGTTATGAATAACTTTTAAAAAAAGTCCTGAAACACAGAAGAAAATGGAGCATTTTAGCTTCCTTTCAGCTATCCATTATTTTCTCTTCCTCCCACTTAAGCGATGGATTTATGGTTTTCCCTTGTTTTCTTTTAACACCTAATATGGCAAACAGAAGACTTTTATAGCCTTTTAATGGCTTTTAGTCACAGGAACTTTCTACATCTTTTTAATTTTGCCCCAACATGTTTGTGTCACCCTTTTATATGTCATTAGCAAGATGGTACTATTACCACTTAAAATACAGGTCTTTTTGAATTTAGAAAGCTGTGATTAAATTGTATTTTTTTCTCTTAATACACTTCCTAGCTGTGTTTTGCATCATTTTGTGTTGTGCTTTTATTATTGGCTCTTTAAGGAACCTTTCCCAAGACCTTTACCCGTTTAATGACTTCTTCTATCTAATTATTTTATAAATTGTCTGAAGTCTACCTTTCAATGCTCATTGATGCTGATTTTATGGTCTCATTCCTTCCTTTTTTTTATAGTCAGAGAGATGGTACTCAGTGGCCCTTTGAAGTATTATGTTTCTAAGGTGTTTTCAGAACACTTTCATCCTAATGGCCTTCTGCTTTCAGACTCTGATCTCTATCCTTGCTATTTGTTAGAATCAAGTCCAAAATAGTTGCTCCCTTGGTCATTTTCTCCACCTAAGCAGGACACCTTTGTCTGCTGAAAATATGGAGAAAATGAAATTTATTTCAAGGTATTTTAGCAAACACTGACTCTTCTAGCAAATCAGGTACTTTTATGTCAGCCGTCCATGTAAACTATTTATTTATAAATATATTATGATAATTTCCTACTTATTATATCCATATATCTTAATTTTTAATCGATCCCTAAAACTACCAGCTTTAGAGTGAAATACTGTCTCTTCAGTATTTAGTACACTTCTGCAAATCTGTTTACACAGTGAATGCATTTTTTCTGCTCATACATTTCAGGTAGGAATTGACATAAAAAGTGCCACATATTTAAGGAAATCATAGAAAAATGTTTGGGGAAAAGCTACATAACTTCCTACTTAAAACTGCATGAAACCTCCCAGCACACAACATTGTAAGAAGTTCTATAAATACGTCAGCTCAATAAATTCTTCAAACAGAAATTATTTTCATATTCTGCAAATCCTTGATGAATACTGCATGCAGCTGCGATCACAGTATCTCAAAAAGCCTATCCTAGAGCTGCGAGAAGAAAGATTCTTTCATCATGAAGGGCTCGCTGGGGGACAGGAGGTGAGATTCGGTTCACTAAAATAAAAATGCAAAATCAAGCATTTGATAACTACTATATACAACATTTTTATATATAGTTGGAACGATGCACATGTAGATAACAGTCAAACACAACCAAAAAATCTGTAATAAAGTCTCTGTTCTAACTTTCCCTCCAGTGCTTTTTAAAAATCACAGAATTCTGTATATGTTAGAGAAAATGGTCATATTTTAAGAAGTATAGCATTAAGAAAGTCTTTCAGAATACTGTAAAATAAACAGCGTTCAACCAGGAAGTATATCTTTATCATCACAATTTGCATCATCCCTAAAAAGGAAATGGGAACTCTTAGAATCATAGAATCATCTGGGCCGGAAGGGACCTTCAAAGGTCATCTAGTCTGACCCCCCTGCAGTCACAGGGACACCCCCAACTAGACCAGGTTGCCTGCTCTGTTAGCTGAAACATACCGCCCTTGTATTTTTTTGGTATTAGCTGAACAAAGTGCTCTAAGGCTCCAATTGCAAGTGCTCAATCGGTAACCCACCTTGCTATATCTTGCTTCAACATTGCTTACACCGAAGGCTAGTAAAACGAAGCACCTCCCGAAATTTGGAAACTCTTTTGGCAACTTTCCAAAGAATCCCCAAAGAAAGAAAATTTCTGATAGTTGATGGTTGGGGTTTAACAATTACTTCTTGTTTGAGTAATTTTGTCACAGCATGTAGTATATGAAAAAGGCAACTATGTAGAAACAAACGGTTTTTTTCTATTATACTGTAGGCAGCGGTATCTTTCAGAATAAATCTGTGCATTATCAGTTGCAAGTAAAAGTGTACTGACAAAGTTCAGATGTATAAAATATACTTTTTCAAATATTCCTAAGCATTTTACTGCACAACTGATAATGTTCGAGCAAGCAGTAGATTAGTTTCCTTGCAACTTGATAATAATGAGCAAATATGACAAGTATTTTGCTGTACTCATGGGCTGAGGCATCAGAGAACAACACCTTCTGTCCAGACATGTCCTAAATGTCTGTGAACAGTGCAGGGAAGGATCCTCCCCAGCTATTTGAACAGGGTCTAGTGAAACGAAATCAGAGCCTACGTGTAGGCTTTATGCCATAAAATAACAATAGTAAAGACAAATATTCAACATTATAAAAGATTAAGGCCTGAGTTAAACATTACATGAAGAAAACTGAGAAAGTTAAAATACGCCTCTTGGGAAAACTTGATTACAAGTAAGTAGATGCAGTCTGAACGGGCATGCTTTTGCTACCACTTATATTTTGCTGGATTTATATCACCAGAACTTGCATTCTAAGTGTTTAAATTAGTCCTGTTATTTCAATGCCACAGCTTTCTAAATTAGAGAAAAGACTGAGATCAAAGCGTCCTACTTCACTGAGCAAGAAACATCTCTCTAGAGAATTTTGGGTCAAGTATTATTAAAATGTAATCTGTTGTTTCAATTCAGCATTCCTTTCATTGCATGAAGTCCTGTTATGTTGATTAAAAAAAAGCATTTGAAGAAATGCAATGATGACCCCTAAGATTACATCTAGAAGATTTTACTCTGGCTCTTCTCAACTGACTGGAGAAGAGCCCAAAGCTAGATCTCTGCACAATGCCAACAACAAAAACAAAAAATAATGCAGGTTCAGTATTTATTGCTTTTTACACTACTCGAGCAGCAACTTCTGTCATTGGTGAAGAAAGTCTGATAACACAAAATCCAGATAAGACCCACTATAAATTCCACAACATCTTTGGGGTAGAGGGAGAGATTATAATAAGTAAGGATAGAAAAATATTGGAAGAAATTTCATATCTCTTATGGAATAACAACATTTTGGTTTTACTAAATGAAACCCAGTCCATGTAAATTATTTGGCACAGTTTTTGAGAGCTGGGGTTTTTATTTGTTAATCCCATGTTTTCCTTGTTAAACCAAGTTCAGAAGGTGGATTCTGAAAACCAGACATTATTAATGATTGTTGTGATCAACAGTGCCAAGATGATAATTGCACAAGCCTCTGTAGTTGGATTTCAGCTGCTAGACAAGCCCTTACAAAGCTATGATGCTTTCAGCTAAGAAAGATTGTTTTCCGCAACTAATCTTGTTAGCTTCACTGGGAATAAAAATGATGCTAAACTTTATAGATCACTGACTAATGCTTGACAACATACGGGAAATTGTTTGACCTGTTTGCAGTCATAGTAAAGAAATATTTTCCCCTAAAGGCCTAGAATCTCCATGAAGAAATTCAGGGTTGAGATTTTCTGGTTAACGCTTGTAAAACGGGTTGAGGTCTGGGATGGGAGCCACTACAGAAACACAACATAATTTCCTATAATAAATGAAGGGGGAAACACACACAAAGCAAGCCTCTAATCTTGAAAGCAGAAGTAGCATAGGAGCTCTTAATTGTTTAGCATAATTATAAACATATGAATTCTTAAAAGACTATTGCTCCATTGGGTGCAGCATATTTTTTATAACAGAAGATGAAAAACAACAAGTTAGGCAATATTTTTGCAGAACACAATTTACATATTATAATGGATCACAAACTCAACACAAGTAAACACTGTTATGTTTTTACAAGGAAAGATAAACATCACGCTGAGATGTACTAAGTGGTGTTTAGCCTGCAAAGACATGAGGTAATTCTTTCACTCTCCACAGTACTTTCAAGGAAGCTGCAGGAGTGTGTTCCACTTTACACACTACGTAAAGAAAAACACAACTCCAGTGATGGGCCATAAAATGGTCCTCAGAGGAAAAAAAAGAAAAAAAAAACAAACAACCAACCAAGACAAACCCAGGACATCAGTGAGGACAAAGAGTTCTAGAAAACCTAGAAAAAAAGACTAAAGACAGTGAGGTGGTAAAATAATTATTATTTAATATTTGAAACAGCCGGCTAACTTTTGTGTTAGGATTCAGGAGTAAAGATATGAGTGCCTGACCTCCTCATGTCAGTTCCAATCCTGTTAATTATGTTTTTACAAAATAAAATCTTCTTTGGGGCGAGGATACAGAGTGATAATGAAACATTAATTTGCTGGGCATTGAGAGAATGGCCCAGGACCTTATGACTGACAATAACCACATTGTCCAGAAACAGAATGCCTTATAGCTCGCCTCCCTTGCCCTGAAATCACCCCCAGAGAAAATACATCACAGATTAATTTATTCACACAATCCAAATACTGACAGCATACTTACAAAAGCTTTAGAGATCCCTTAAAACATCTAAGACTAACACTTGATCTGATTAAAGATGAAAAGGCTTTCACAATAGTCATACGATAACGGTCTCAATGCCACGAAAAGATATCAAAGCAAGAAAAGAACTAATCTTAATTTTCATGCGACCATTCAAAGCTTGCAATTACTGCATCTGGGATTTCTCTTGGAAAAATCAAATTACTTCACTTGATAACACAACTAGTTCAAGTCATAAATAATTTTCTAATGCCACTATTAAAAAAACCGTAAAAAATAATCTAGACAGTATCTCTTGCATTTACTTTTGATTGGGTAATGATTGAAAAGAGAATGCTCAGAAAATTTTATTTTAGAGAGGAAATGTTAAGGAAAACTATAGATGTGTGAAAAGTGGGAGTTACAAGGGAAAGTATTTTACAGCAGTTGCTATTAGCAACTGATATATTGTTTCACACACTGTATAAAGTTACTCTGTTTTAGCTTTAGACATCTTTCTATGAACATTAACTTTTGTATTATAATCTTTACTACCCTTTCTATCTTCAAGAGGATAATTAAGAAAGCAGAGAAACACATCAGAAACTTACGAAACTTACTTTAAAATTTGGAAATCACATAGCGCTATGTCATAAACGAACAATACGAAAATAGAACAAAGGATTTGAAGTGAACAATTTACTGAACTCATTTAATAGAAACTAATTTTCTGTTTTGTTTAAAAAAATATTACATTTTTGTAGCACAAGTAATTTTGTACTAACTTTTTACCCAGTTCTACTGCACACTGAACCATTTGGCTTCAAGGAATATGCTCTTTTTTGCCCAAAATGCTGCAGTAGCTCTTCTATTTGCATTGAAAAAAATTCCTCACCTCTTGTTTTTTGGAAGGGCAGAAAGAGGGTTAGTGATTTCTACAGGACTGATGAAATTCATCACTCTTGCTACCTTCAAGTCAAAATCCCATTAGACCTCTTTTTTTCAGAGCCCTCCTTAACGCCACAGATAACATCACTTATTCATTTTCTTTCTGGTCAGTAGCCTTCTCACCCAACAGCCAACACAGACCTTTTCTAAGGATACAGAAGTTGAGATTTCAGATATTTCATTTTATTTACATACACTTAAAAAAAAAAAAAAACAACTAACCAGCCAACCAAAAAAAACCCACAGTTGGCATAGAAACTGAAGTTAACACGCCCAACAAAATGGGTACGGGCACATGGACATCACTAGTTCCTCTCAACCTCCCTCCCCCCAGATTTTTGACAGAAAAAGGTTAATTGTTGCCGCTAAGAAGCTTTTCAGTTTTGAAATACTTATTCCTTCCAAATTCAGAGGTGTCTTCTGTGGAAGTAGGAACACAGTATCACGGGTATAGATCCTGGTGTGAGACACAAAAATGGGACTGCACAACCAGACAATCAAAAAGACTTGGCCTCCTCCCCTGCGTTTCTTTTAGTCTGACACCTGGGTCTCACAGGCTTTGCTGCGGAGTCAGACACTACATCAGTAGCCAGGAGATTTTGTGACAATTGGATAACAAGCGAAAGCATTTGCTCCCAAAGGCCAAGAGACAAAGATCTCAAA
Source organism: Scolopax mira (assembly GCA_004320125.1). Taxonomy (NCBI): domain Eukaryota; kingdom Metazoa; phylum Chordata; class Aves; order Charadriiformes; family Scolopacidae; genus Scolopax; species Scolopax mira. Next base: position 17,015 of record BJBW01011052.1, on the reverse strand, counting down.
AATTAAGAAGCTGAAAAATTTATTGCTTAAGTACATTTTTTGACATTTGTTTATCTCTACTGCTGTTGCCCCTGCTGTCTTCAGGGTTCATTGCCAAGTCTGTGCTCTCAGCCCTTTCACCAAAGAACACAGCAACATATAACGTAGTGGCATATGCACCAACGTAACAAATAACTTTGCAACTCTCAAAGAAGAATAGATAAAATATGAAGAAAAAGCATGAAGGACAGAACAAAAACTAATTTTTTATAAACGGTTTACTCCACATCACTCTGAAGACAATTATTTACACTGAAAGAAATTCAAAGCATGAAAAGAATGCTTTTGGGCTGCAATGTTTTTTGCTTGAGAAAGCAGAATAAGTTTGTCATAAAACTGAATTGAAAATATATGACAATGAAATTTCAGTATTTCAAGGAAGTTTCAAATCAGAAGAGCAAACAGACCAATTCCCTTTCTGCTGCCTATGATATTATGCATATTCATATTCATGGAATAACATAATACACACTTAAAATAGATACTCTTACTGAGAAGTCATTAGTATAGTCAATTATTTGTAATAAAGGAAAAAACTCTTAATCCCTGAAGTTAAGATTTCTAACTAATCAACTGATTTTTAAAGGTTACCCAATAACAGTGAAATCAGTAGATCCTTGCCTCTGATTTCTGTCAGACTGTACTAAACTACTGGAGTCTTAGCCACTAAAATCTTTGTGTTTCTAACTCACCTGTTTCTTCTGCTAGCAGATTAAACTATAGTGCAGACCTGCTTTTTGAGACAAGCTGCATTTTTTAATGAATCACAGAACCAGTTCTCCTTATTTAGCTTGGGTGAACAAATTGCATTGGAGTACTGTGGTAATTAGTGAGGAGATGACTTATATTGACAGGCAAATATCATTCTAATTACTAATGATGAGAAAAGAACTACAGAACATACACTTGTGGTTTAACAGTAACACCGTCATTGATGAATAATATAAATCCTATTTAACTATATGAAAGTAATGCATGGAGTATACTCCATCTTCTCTTTTAATCAAAGCAATAGCTACAATCTCTTTTACAAACTAGGCTCTTCTATAATTTCTTCTGTAGTTTTGAAGACAGAAGAGAAGTCTGAGTCACCCTGCTGCCCCTTTCATAACTGTGTGCCTTAATCTCTCCTCTGATGTTTCAGTGATATCTGTAAATAACAATTTACCTACCCACTGAGCTTTATCTAAATGGCTCTGAGCCCTGACTTTGCCCATTTCCCATTCCAGATTGGCTTTCCCCATATAAGAGGCTGGTTGTATCCAGTACAGAAGTTCTTTAAAAAATATATGCTGCAACTAAGAAATTTGCAGGGAGGAGAAACAGAGGGTGACTAATGAAGGCATAAAATAACATAGCAAGTTACAAACCTTTATTTTACTCCAGTCTAAACCCCACATATTTCCAGACAAATCTACTAAACTGCATCCTACCACTCTCCTATTTGTCTAAAAATGATTCAATAGGTAGATTAAGATGAATTTTATAAAATGCTTCGGAAAATGGAAAATCAGATCAATCAGGTTTTCCATATTCTACTTTGCTTTTTAAAAGTTCATTAATTATAAAAATAGACTGATCTATGTATGCATTACTTTTCTTTTTGGTTTCTCAAGCAGCTGGACTCTACTGTATTATCCAGATCTCAAACATTCTCGTGAAATATTTAAAAAGCTGAACAGTGATTCTGTGTAGGAGACTGTTTAGTAGTGGTTATTTGCTTCTCTAAAATATCAATTAAGCCAATATATTGGCTTAATATCACATTATTTCAATTTTACATAGCCTACATTTCAGGAAAATTGTCTTGCTAGAAATGCAGTATCATGTCAAAGATACAGCTCCAGGGATGGTCACAAAAGCAAGGTGACTAGTTAAAACTGCAAGGTGCCACAGCAGGAGAAGCTAATGGTGACACAGAGTTCTCTAGATAAGCAGTTACACTTAAAAACCACTTACGGTGTGAAACAAATACAATCCTGCTTAAGCGCAAGAGTTAGAATTAAGAAGTCAGGTGTGACTTTTGGTACCGTCCTCAAGAGAATAGAATTGCTTTGAACCAGAAAAAAGGGACAGGAATTGGCATGAGACACTGCTCCAGTGATACCTTTCTAAAGCTCTTCAGTAGCTCTTCAGTACTCCAGTAAATCTAAGTCAAAAATTACCTGGCCAATAAGCAGACTGGTGCTCAAAGTGTGTCCAGTATTACAAGAAACTATTGAGAAGCTGCTAAAACTGTCTGGCACGTGTCTCATCGCTGACAATCTTAACCTCTTTCTGCTAAATCAAATTCATGCTAAGGTCACCTTTTGCCTTAAAACTTTATAAGTAAAGTTGTAGGGAAGGTTAGGGTGGTTGGCTGGAAAATTAGGTGGAGTTGTTCACATTCCACAGATTATTTTTCTAATCCTTTACAGTGAAATACAAAATTCAATACAATAAAAGAAAATAAGCTTATGACTGCCATTCCAAATGGCATTTCCAAGTAAAAAACTAAATGGTTTCAAGGAGTTGTTGGCCATTTCATCATGCCAGAAAAGCAGTTCTGGAGAAATCTGTTTTCAAAGATGATCTATTTCATTCTACCTCTTTCATGGTGAGTTGTTTGTGGATAAGATAGCAAAACTCTTACTTTCTCTTGGATAATGCCTAACCTCCAGAATTCATGTTTTCAGTCAAGTCTTTGAGGCGCCTACTTAATTTTTTAGTTCTAGTGTGACATTTTCACTTACACAGACATCAGGAAGATATAATTCCTTCTTTTACACTTAAATGAGCTCTTTGTCTCAGGAACCCTAACTGCACAACGCTCTGCTCCCCTAAACTACAGCAATCCATCTACAACATAACCCTGTCACTCTTGGAAACATTACTTCCTATTAACAGTGCAAAAATCATTCTTTTCACCTGAAGGTCTGAGTTAGCAGTCACTTCTTTCAGCATCCCTTCCTCTTGTTTAGCATGGAGTATAGCATTCTTAATGCACACAGATTAATATTGAATTAAGTATTCAGGTGCAGACTGGAAAGGTCTACAAGGTAGAGGAGGAAGGAGTAGACACAGTTCTAATAAAAAAAGATAGAAGGCAGAAGGCAGCCATATTAATTGTGGATTACTCTATTTCTAAACTCCGTTGCTCTTTTGGCCTCTTCTCACACAGTGACATCTAGTCCTGAAGCTACAGATTGTTTTGTGATTACATTTGCATGAAAAAATGCAAAGCTAAATGAAGTTGCACTTGTTTTCCCATGGTCAGTTAACACATCTCTAGTTCTCAGCACATGTCTAGTCTTCAGATGAAGACTACTCACTAAGCAGTGCAGGCTCTACTTAGCAGCGACGCTGTCACACACACGCCATCGCCTATAAGCCCAGGAATGGAACGGGTCATTTGATTAGGCTTATATCACTTGATTGCTTCACAGTTTCCCAATGATCTGCACAGTGAAGGGAGAATCCAAATATCGTGAGAGGAATAGCAATGACATTGTGTTTTATGAGACTGTTCAGAAGTGCCTCTGATGTACATAGCTTAAAAGCCCCCAAATCTTTGACATTAGCTACACTGCCTACTACTTACTTAATATAAGAATAATGCATTCTAACCCTTTTTTTCAATCAATTGAAGTAACCAATTATCTATTGCTGTATTTGAGATAGATATTACTGGCTTCACTGTTTTCCCCTAGAATTTGGGGCCTGGAAGCCAAAATGCATTAACAGATGAAGCACAACCTTATGCTGCTTTCCTGAAGTGAAAGTTAAGAATCTAATATCTGATAAAGGGACTAATTATTTCCTGCACAGGTACCCTACACAGCACGTGTACTTAGCCCTTGTGAGCAGCACAGGTCATCTATTTAGATTATATTTTTAACTATCCCTTAGCCAGCATGACTTGGCTAAAGGCATATTTCAATCAATAAAAAGGTTTTGTTTTTTATATACTGGTGTTTGATTTATATAGGTATATAATACACACTTACAGGTGCACACATGCTCATGCACATATATTCCTTTTGCCATGAAGTAGAAAAAGTGCTTAGATAGCAAAGCAAAAACTACAATTAAATATGCCATTTTATTACGTCCTCTCTTTGCTTTGTTCTTACATTTTTTAATTCATTCTTATAAAAAAATCATACTATTTCCATTGCTACTTAACCTAATGTGTTCCTATCATAGAATATAGAAGGGTTTTTTCACATAAAAGAAAATAATCCTAAGAGCAGAGGCATCTAGAAAAAAAAATAACCACTACCAAAAAAAACCCCAAAACCAAAGCCAAAAACCAATCAGAAATAACTTACAGCAGATGTCTAGAATGAGCTCTGAGGTCACTCAAATCAGGAGTCTGCAGCGTGCATTCAATGAACTACAGACCTACATTGCAACAAGTGAAATACATATTCCAAAATATTGTTTCTGCTTTTTAGTTGTCACTATGCTACTACAAACAGGCTATGAAGAGTACCTATGTCGTATCTGTACTAGACTCAATTTTATTTGGTAAGTTGACAGGTCTTCAGTGCTCACTCAGGGAACTATTCACCATCAATTTACCATCTGATTTTCTTTTTTAAAAAAATAAGGAGGAAATAATACGTTGAGTAAATAAACTGTGATCTTGAACATTGCCACTGCAAACTTAAAAGGATCTAAGCAAGGTGTAACACTTTATGTTTCATCTAATGGGAAAAGAAAAACCTACAGCAATAACAAAAAACAAATGAATCTAGTTGTGTGAAAGCTTTGGAGACAGGTACTAGAACCACACCAAAACATTTACTTTGAAATGTGTGAGGGTTTTTCCCTTCCTATTTTTGGGTTGGGTATTTTTTTTTTGGGGGGGGGGGGGGGGGGGGGGGGGGGAGAATTAGATTAGCAAGTGAAGTAAAAGTCAACCATGAAATAAAAAAAGCTAAGCATGTGCAATGAGGCAGAGCCATTTCTACATCCGCTTTGTAGAATTAGCATATATCCACTTAATGTGCATCAACTACTTGGTTACTTCTTTCCAATTTCTATAGGCAGGCAAGTACCTTTAACACATCTTCTTAGGATTGGCTCAAACTGGCAGGAACTCCATTACTGAAAATAAACTGCCAAGCACGACATGGCTAACAGGGGATTTTTGTGTTGTGATTAAGCTAAGGCAAAACTTTTTGGATCCACTATTATATTGGATACCTAAACTTATCTCAATCTTGAAGTGTTATTGTCAAAACTGGTTAATAAAAATATCAATCATCTTCATTTTTGCAGTTTTGTGACTGTGTTCTTGACAAGGTTAAAGGCAATACTAAGAAGGGCTGACACTTCCCACAGTGGAAGCCTGATAAGAAGAATTGTACTGAAACGGATTCTTCGTTACATCCCCAGATTGTTTCCACAATTTGTTGTTTGAGAGGTCTGGAGACCATTAAAACTCTTTGTAAGACTGAGTAGATCACCAGTATTGACACTTGCCAAACTGTGGGACAAAGCTGCACTTTCTTCTTACTAAAAGTACTTGGGCAGCCAAACTTTAATTCACTTGGATTTACTTCCTTTCTTGCCTCTCACCAGTTACTTTGGTGTCAGAGAAGCATCTCTGTTCAAACACGTGCCAGGCTTGGAAAACACTGGTTAGAAATATGTATCTCAGTTGTTCTTCCATCTCAGCAAACCGAATGGACAAACAGACGAGAGCCAATAGCAGTATCTGCTGCACGCTTAGATAGACAGCTTCCATTTGAAACCCCACGGTGACCGTAGAGCTTGGCCTCAGGTCTGAAAGCAATTATAACACTTAAATTCACTTCCAGTAGAAGGCCTGGGACACAACAAGCCACTTTACAGCTAACCTAAAAGAATCTTCCATGAAATGCCTTCAATAAATGTCTGACTAAAACCATACCTCTGGATACACCGATGGTAAATAATCTATACTAAGACTTACAGAAAACCAGCTTTCCCCTCCCTCTGATTCTAAACATTGAGAGAACTAATGACTCTCACACTAGAAATCTTTTACATGTAAATGACACAACCAATTACCACTAGAAACCCCTGAAAGCATTGAGTCAAGTACATTATTGATGTCTAAGAACCTTACAACTATTCTTCCTACGGTAGGACCTTTTCAACTCATGTGTCAAATTCTCTCATTGCCAAGATGGCAAGCTGTTTTGCTACTGTTCCTCTTCTAGATCATCAACATAAAGACTGAGATTTAAGTTCCCTTAAACACACAGAAATTGCTCTTTCAGATGGGCTGCCAGAACTCTCCTGCTCAACCATATTTATAATTAAATTTCCTCTCCCAGGTGGGTGACATGCAGAGGAAATCCAATCAGCGCTCCCTACTTGGAATTACCATTACAAACCACTATCATTATGCAGTCAAGTTTACACCAAAAACTATCCTAATATCATTCTGAGGTACCAAAGAACTCTAAAGTAAGCTGAATATACAGAATCTAACTTTTCACTGCTTCTGAGGTTCTGTGACCTCATGCGTAAGGACAGTCCCTGCATTCCCTTTGCACACATATGTCATAGTAGAAAACCAGCACTCAAGTCCATTTGAAGCACTACTGTTTCCTTAGCCATGTCGCCAAGACCAACCTGCTCCTAGGTTTTCCCCTACAAAGGACTTTTGTCCTTTTTTTCCTCTAGATCTCAGCTTTCACTGCAGCACACTGCTATTGGCCCTGCCCACCATCCATAAGCAACTATGTGTACCAGTATCAACAAACAACTCAACAAATGACTCAGGAATTATCCTGCCAGCACCATTTGCATCAAAGGAGAGAAACATTAAGGTAAAATGGTAAGGACCTATCCTTTCAGTTCCTTACCCTTGTCTTAAGTAAGAAGCCAAGAAAAAAAAATAACGCTTCTTACCAGCACTTTCATGTGTCACTTATGCTACGTGGCTACTATTACATATTACTATTACTATTACGTAGCATAAAAATAAGCCTAGTAAACTTTCCTTCCTGTCTGATTGTATTATTTATAATAATTGCCATCGGATGGGATGCTAGCAAATTCTTTTCCCAGTTTGGCCACAGGCCCTGCCAGTTGATAACAGTGATAAAGTTGTAAGTGTTGGAAAAATTACATTGACTTCAAAACTGCTTCGAGATCTTTGTGCTTTGATGAAAGATATCCAAAAAGAGACAGTAGTTACACAAGGCACACAATAAAAAATTGTGTTTAGCATGTTTACCTTGGCAATAAAGGTGTTTAGATCAATCCGCAATGGTAAAAAGCTTTTAGAATAATTTAACTCCTCTTGAAAGTGTTCTACAAAATAGTATACTAAATTCAAATTCAGAGCAGAAAGACAGATTAAGTCACTATTAAAATTCATTTTCTTTATCAAAGCAAAGTGATATTAGGCAGCCTATAGCCCATAGAAAGTAATAGTAAAAAAAATAAAATCAGAAACTTCATGAAACAGAATCTCAGCAGGCCTCAGAAACTATAATCTATAACTCACAATGAAATCATTCTAACTAGTTTGGGATGAAAAAAGACCTGATTTCCTGTCAGAGAAAAAAAATACTCCTTATCCTTGATTATTTTTCCCCTCTCACAGTAGAAAATATTTATTATTATTGGTCATTTTTACAGTGTCTACTATCATACCTGTAGCACTTGACAAAACACACCATTACATGAAGTGCTCTTAGAAAGAGTTCTTTTTTTTTTTTTTTTGTGGGGGTTGTTTAATAGAGAATTGACTGCACAGAGTCCACACCATGAAAAAGTGAACAAGAAGCAAATGAAAGAAATGCAGCCTCTCTGATAACAGATACATCTGTTTTGAGGTTTTGAGGTACTCCTTCAACTGGCTGCAGCACACTCTTACACCCACTCTTTTTTCTTTTTATTTACATTGCAAAGATCAGTTGTGAATGAAGATGAATAAAACAGGCTTCAACATCATAACTACTCTTCTACTTTCATAGTTATATCTTAAAATATGTATCATCATACATTTTCAGATTCTATCCTGTACATATCCTGTTGTTCTGTGACTACCTTTATACAAGTATATTGATAAGTATGGATTTTTAAACGGATAAACTGACGATGCTCTAAACAGCTATATTGTAAAAAACTTACCCTTTGCAAGAGAAATGGTTAGCAACAGGGGAAGGAAAAAAAATGAGAAATCTGACTTTATATTTATTTTCTAGGGTCAATCAGTCCAAGTTAGTACAGTTCACCATTAGATACTAACATAAGCAGTAACAGTTCCTATCCCAGACTATGATCAAAAAACAGGACAACCAAACCATAATCAAATTTTGAGAAAGCTGAGAAGTTTAAAGTCCCAATCCATTTCATACTCCGCTAGGCTTTCCTAAGAAATAAAAAATGAAAGTCATAGGCAATCATTGTTTCTGCAGTAAAGCCAACACACAGAATAGGAATAGCCAGGTGGGGAGAAGGAAGGAAAAAAAAAAATACTGCTTTTATTTATTCCTCAGAGAGCACCGGAGCTGCAGGGAATTTTGAGTAGATGCTCACTTCCAGAATTAATGTTATGTATGAAACTCTTCACTCTATTTTGCTGCTAACATGCAGCCTTTACATACCTCACTGCATGCAGCCATCATTCTTTTAAGAAGCACAATACCTTATCCTTCACTGAAAACAGCTCAATAAAAAACTGACAGCGGTTGGTTTGTAAGTATAGTCATCAAATTAACCAAATGCCTTTTTGTTCAGGAAATCCATCATTTGAGAGGAGGCAAGCATAACCATACACAGCTACCTAATTGGGATAATTCTGCATTTGTATGAGTAACACATTTCTATTCATATTTAAGTGCACATTGTACAGATGAAGTAATCCATTGATGTTCAAGCTTTGGGTGTTAACATCATGATTCAAAGGATGCAAGGATGCATAAGTGAAACGGGTAACTGGTAAAGGAGGAAAACTATTTTTGCGGCTCGTTATAATCACTCCCTGTTCTTCACAGGAAGGATTCCCATTAACAACAGTTAACTTTATCAAGATAACCAGTTCGCCTCCAAAACCAACACCAGACAAACTAATAATGCATGGGGTAGCCCTGTGGAGCATGTGTGAGTAAAACCTTTCTGTTCTTACAGGGCCTCAATATCAGCACGTTATCCATCTTTACAGCACAATTGCGCTCTCCCTTTTTTTCTTTGTTTTGTTCACCTCCTTGAAGATTTGAATTCTTCCTGCTATACACTGTCATATTTTGTGTGAGCAGATTTAAATTTTCCACATTTTAGGCACTACTTAAAACTAAATCAACGGTGGTATCTCTGTAAAATTAAAAAATACTCTTTTGGCAAGTTTATTTCTATACGATATTATACTCGTCATATATTACTTCTGAATAGTGCTACTATATTAGTGGTTCAATAGATTTCTGCAAGATCATTACCTAGATGTTAGATACTAGCTAGAATCAAGTCTTATATTTTTATTTTAAGGTTTGTTTCTGTCCAAAGCAGCCTTCTTGTATGAGATTACTAGAACTGATCCTATTTACACAAGGGGACACGGACAGATTATATATATATTCTTTATGGTTAAACATAAAACCCATAGCAAAACTGTAGACAGAACAAGTTGTATGACCCTGAATCCACACGATAAACAGGATAAAACCCACAGGACTAAAAGAAATTAAAAAAAAAGAACAGAAAAAGAGAACATACAGGGGAGAGACAGACTGTTCCCTATTATCTTAACTATTTTTAATTCCTTACTTGAAGTTTTAAAGCTGTGCCTACAACTGTGGAAAACCCAGGTGGTGTACCAGGAAGGATTATCCAGCACAAATAAAGGACTGAAAAAAGCTCAAAGAGCCAAAAGCCTAATATTGTGTACCATGACAGAATAGTAATTTTCAACCTAATTTAAAATGGCAGTAAGACCCAGTATGAAAGGAGATGCCTGAGACTATGCAGAGCTCTAACTATTATCAATATACAGAGCTAGATAACTACTGGTACCACAAACTAAGACAAATTTGAAACTGCCTGGAGACTTAAACATGAAGTACATGTGAAAGCAAGCAAGAGAGAAAGGAATCTCAGAAGAGAAGGAAAATGAAGAAGCAACAGAAAAAAAACTAGGAAGAAGTCTAGGAAGAGACTTCTGGTGTGTTTTAAGAGAAATGCTTCTGAATAATGCTGGCTGATGTTGCGAAGAAGCTCCCTCTTATTTGGTTTCACTAATGCCTAGAGAGATTAGACTTAATACATCCTTTGTACTTACTAGGATTGCATCAGAGATATCTGCTTTCATCAACAATTTCTCCTCACTGAAACAATCCAGAGATAATGTGACCAGGCTTTCTTTTTTATTTTTAAGGGACATAGAAAACAATCACATGAAGGGGACGGTCTCCTTTTGTTAGGTTGCACTGATGCTAAGGCCCTTCATTCTTGCTTTGGTACGAGAAATAAGCAGAGGAGATAGAAAAGGTCTTATGTTCTAGGATGGGGTGATTTTACCCATGTAAAAATAGCATCTAAAAGGCGTCCTTTGAAATAAAAGGACATCTTTGTACTCTAAGACTATTTCAGACACCCCAGAAATTTAGTTGCCTTCTCTCAGAACCGTAACACAGTGAAATAACAAAAACTTAAATTTGTATAAACATTTTTCTGAGTTATGTTTGGTTATAGTTCCAGTTCTAGAAGAACTGAATTTTGGTTACCTATTGAAAAAGAGTATTCTTTCAGCCAAATGTTGTGAAGAGCTTCTGACAGATGGCATGACAATGCATTTTAGGATACTGTGTGATATGAAAAAAATATACCAGATACATGAAATTATTTTTGCTGGATAGCTTTTATCAAAAAAAAAAAAAAAAAAGCTTAATGTTACCTCAAGAAACTCAGCTGGTACAAAGTACTCCATCAGGTTGTAAGCTAAGTCCACTTTGATAATTGCAGTCTGAGGACAGTGACTGTGTACTTGTGCACAATCAAGCATTCGTTTAGTTTTAGTGAACAAGACAATGACATCCTAAGTATAGCTGTCAGAGGCTAGACTACAAGAACTCAGCCTAAAATGGAAGGAGAAGATTTTGACAGAGATGACCAAATACACCTCCGGTGATGTAGCATGGAGCAGTGCATGAACATGGAAGTCCATTTGGCTCATCATTTCTCTAGCCCCACAGAGCTCCAAGGACGGGTTTTAGAAGTAAGTGGCTGCGGTTTCCACCAGTGTCCCTATGTTAAATCTTCCTCAAATAGGATGAGCTTATAAAAAAGAATAAAAGAAAAAAAATACACACACACCCCCATGTATTTACAACCAATGTCTCAGCAGGCACAGAGTATTTGTATTATCTGTGTGAGAATTCTACATAGGTGAGTTTAGACTCTAAGTACCTTTCAGAAAAAACAAAACCAGAAGAAAATACACGCATGTAAGAGAATGGGAAGGAAAAGTTTGCTCACCTCATTTCATAGATCTCTTAATGTTAGGTTCTCATTTATGGGATTTACCCAAACTTCAGAAGTTCCCGAAGAAAATGTAAGACTTTCTATGGCCTCCAAATGGTCTCCTGTTTTCAACTCTAGTCAAAAGCAACCTTTTTTTTTACTATTGATCTTAAAAAATAATTATCAAAAGTTTGATGTTTTACACATATCTTGCTTGTGTTCTTCTCTTAAATATTTATCTTATGTATTTTTCTTTAACCACCCCTAGTACTATTTCTTTGAGGAAAAAAAATAGCATTGTAATTGACCAAAACCTTGTCACTTTAGGAAGCAAAAGTATGTCTGGGCACTTGCTTTTTCCTTAACATAGTAGAGCTATGACATCCACAACACACCTTTATGCATATAGATGTTTTTTTTCTGAAATGACACTTAGTATCAGGCTGATTATTTATTTTTCATTTACAAAGACTGCAATGGTAATCCTTAGTAGTTCATTTTGTATTCTGCAAGGACTTTTCTTTTGAATTAATTCTGGCTCATCTTGCTTTTTAAATCCTCATAATCTCCACACAACTGCAAACTATTAGCATGTTTTTAAAATTTCAAGTTCTGATAAAACTCCATAAAAGTATCAGCTTTTAATTTCAGATTTTGGCATCTTTTTTTATCCTCTATCTGGGTCTTTATCACACTGTTTGTCTTTTCAGCATGAAAAGGTCTCCTGCCACAACATTTCCTCACAGAACTCAACATTTTTTGCTGTGCAGCTGAGTTGATTCAACAGCAACAAGATATTTTTATTTCACATGGATTACAATTCATTCTTTTACTGGTTACAGTTATACCTTGAGATACTTTTTAAAATATCAGAGAAGCAGCAGCTGAGGACCCATTAAAAGTTTATATTTGAATTCCTATTTAAAAGCAAAAAAATATTGTATCCTCCACTGAAGAATTGTTGTCAATCACCACAGTTTCATTGGTATTCATTTTGGGTCACAGAAGAGGCAAGAACTGCAGACAGCAGAAGAGGAATATGGTTTGCATGCAAAGGCAAACTGCTCTCCCGCAAGGTTAAACAAAGATAATTTTAGAAGCCATTCCAAATTATGTATTTGTGCAGGTTTTATTGACCTAAGTGAAAACTTGAAACAAAAAAACCCCACAACCTTTGAAAGAGACGGGGGGGAAAAAAGGGGTTTGGGCACTGTTACTTTCAGCTAAAGAAAGAGGAATTATCTCTATAGACATATAAACAAAGCAGCCAAGAGCTTAAACATGCAATATGAAAGCTCGTTATATGATTAGTCCTTTTAAAATAGCATTTTGTTATTGTGGTCGACATTATTAATACAGACCAGATCATAAATACCAATTCTTTTATACATTTAGATATAAAATTAATCCCACAAAACCCAGTCTCTCTCTTCCCCCCACACTCTTTCAATTCTATTGACATCTTATAAATCCCAAAACATTGCAAAACCTGGACAGATATATATATTATATATATTGCATAATATATATAACAGACAATCCAGAGCAAGTCAACCTTTCTTTTTCTTTCTAAGTTGTGCCAAATTCTGCTTCCTAATCATCCATATTCTATTTACATCCCTATATATATGTCATAGTCATGGAATGCAAGTTCCAAACCACTTGTTCCATCCTGGACTGGCATTTTGACAAACCACCAGATTTCCATCACACTGCTACTGTTGTCTTCCAAACTGTTAATTTCTACTGAGAAAAAAGGACTAGCACTTGTCACTGAACCTTACTATATATATATATATATATATATATTGCCTGGAATGTATCTTCAGCAATGATAATGAGAATCATATTGCTTGTAGGTAGTTCAGCCATTTAAAATGTACATAATATTGCCTCTTACAGATGATGCAAGTATTATGATAAATGTCACTGAAATCCTCAGATGAAACGCCATATACACACACACAAGCTAGTATCCCTGAAATTACAGCTGGAAAAATGCATTCACAGAATTGCTAGAATATTTTAATAATGCATGTACTATCACTTGCATTCCTAGTGATCTTGGATACCAGCAACCTACGATTGTAAAAGTCTGTTCTGCAGCTTTCACTGACTACATCAATAGTGAAGCAGAGTAAGAAGCTCCATTTCAATGCAGGAGGATGTGGTATTGCAGTTCTTCTGGCCAAAATGATGCAGAAATCAGGAGGAAGACCACAGTGGTCTTCATGGCACTTTATGCTGCCCACTGGTTCATGACATTGCCCTTAATATTACCTTATTCTGTGACAAAGCAAAGACCAGTGTTCAAAGCCAAGACTCTAAATTTCCACACAGTATTTCACCAGCTCCTTCTTCAAATCTTTTTTTGGGGGGGGGGGGGGGGGGTGGTTGGTTCTTTTAGCAGTACTTTCAAAAGTGGTTGGAGAGATCATAGTCTGGGGCCATCAGCTTTCTCAACATGCACATAACATGTGTTTGTGATAACTCAAATTTTCACCAAAAAAAAAGTAATGTGTAGTATTTTATTTCATTTAACTAGTTATATGATTGTGATGTGAAAAAGTGTAAACCAAACACCTTTGTATAAACTAAATCAAGGCTTTTATTATCAAAAAGGAAGAAGTAAGGAGACTTCTATATCTCAGTATTCTCATGCAGAACTGTATTACAAAAACAACCCAGCAATTCATTATTACATATGCATAGCATCCAAATAATTTTCACAAGAAACAAAACGCGAGCCTGTACTTCCCCCAGTGACACTGAGAAGCCCATCATAAAAAAAAAAGAAAAAAGAGATACTCCCTCATAATTTTGTAATTAAACACTCTAGTGTTATAGCAGCTTTCTATACCATTTGGTTTAAAAGTTTTACAATAAAGTCACCACACCAGTATTCTGGATACCTTTGAATACTAAGCAATAAGTAAGTAACAATAAAACCTTACAAAACTAATTTTTTTAATATTAAAATAATAAAAAACAACAACAAACAAACCAATAATGAAACCAAACATACAGACAAACAAAAAGCTATAACATCAAACTTGAAGGCCTGGGGTTTTCTTTATTTTTAAAAGTACATTCAAAATAACTGACTCTTTTTAATTACTGTGTTCCAACTTGGAGTCCAAACACAACCTCAAAGCCTTGACTAAATGAAGGCTACAGCCAAAAAGAATAATTTTTCATGTGGTGTTTACCGTGTCTGTTATTTAGGAATGAGACACAGTCCTGCTGTTTCCATAACACAAATCTGTGATGTTAATATATATCAAGAATAAGGGACAGAAATCTAGGCTCTGACATGAATTTGCTCCAGTTAACCAAAGCGTCACAGAGATCTACATAATTTGGAAGAACTTTTGACGGTTTAATCCCTCTATTTTAATGAGGATTCGCCCTTGAGTTGTTACTTAAAATCTGATTTGGCATTGAACCAAAAAGTACTCTGCTAATGTAGAAGTAGTAGTTCCATATACTGTAGTAGGAATTTCCCTGATATATTTTCCTTACATAAATTTGACATAGATTTATAGTGTTGACACTCTGCAAATAGTGAAAGTAAATGCATTTTTCATTTTCTGTCTTTTCTAAAAGGAATGAATCACACCGTTTTCACTGGATGCAAAGGGGTAATGGGCAAACAGGTCATGCCATTAAAAACCTCATCAAAAAGATATCTTGAGTGGTATATAACCACTAATTATGGCTGTTTCCAAAAAGGAACAGACTGCATATCTAGATTTGCTAGTCTAGGCCAGCATTCTACAAGAACTGTGATAGTATATGCGTGAATGACCAGGTCTTCCCTCTTGCAGGCAGATGTCTGCCTACTAGAAGTTGGATGCTGCTGCCTTATTTTCAGTTTGCCAATAGCAGATAATTCTATATTTTGTTGGTGGCATTTCATTTTTTTTAAGATGCAGAGTTGGGCATTTTTTATATGCTTTCTTTTTTGGAAAAGATGGAGGTTAATGGAAGCCAAGCTTCTCATTCACACACCGATTTACATTCAAGAGAAACATGAACTAAGAGATCATCCTAATAAGTAGGGGGGAAAAAAAAAAGAATTAAAAAAGCAATTATTCAGACCGCACATTTGGAAAGGTAGTGTGTGTTAGTTCTGCAGCTGTACATGCATCCAGAAAATCAGACATGTTACTATAAAATAATTTTCAAAACCTTTAAAATTGGGATAGGCCAATAATCACAGTAGCAGACTGGTCCCTTCTATTTATTTTAAGATTAACTCTTGTTCCTACCTATTGGTGGAAATACTAAAGCCAGAATCCAACAGCATCTTTGTTAGAAAGCTGCCTTTCATAGAATATCTCAAGGTTTCAGGTTTTTTCTTTGTTTTGACTCCAACAAAAGTAAAGAATTCCCATTAAATACTATTTTGAAAATATTTATTTTTTTTACGACTGAAACAGGAATGTAAACTTCGCACTGTTCAATCAACTAAGTAAAATTGATGTTCCTTATGAATATGAAATCCATTTCAATTCATTACACTAGAACATGTTTATTCCATTTTAATGTTGATATTCTACATTTAGTGGCATTAAAATATGAAACATTTTATCAAAGGTAACTATCTAAACTATCTCTTTTCTCTAAATAGCTTTTTTTGGCTATTGAAAATTGTCAAAATTACATTCACACAAATCCTGCAATGTTTTAGATGAACTAACTCTGAAAAGAAACTATTCTGCTTGAAAATCTGGATCAGTTTTAGGTATCAGGTGTCTGCTATGAAAATAACATGGAAACTTTTACTCTGCTGTTGCTACACCCACCCAGTTCCAAAGATTAGAACAGTCACCCTGTAGACTTCCAAGCATAACAAAAGCCTTCACTGGAGAGAAAAAGCAATCTAGAAGAGGTAGAGTGCACAAGTTGAGATCAAAAGTAACTAAAGGGGAAAAAGAACATAAAGAAAAGGACAATAAACAAATGTCTGAAATACCTACATTGCAGGTATCTCAAAATTCCTTAAATTACTTTGATAATTTATTACTGATTCTTCAGATAGAAGAGAAGCTTAATATCTTTATTTAACATATGATGCATGTAAGATTTTAAAGTAAGAATTTAAAGAATTTTTTTTAAAAGTCTATACACCTCTACACAACTTATTTTCGGACAGAGGGAAGAAAATATCATTCTAATGGCTTTGCAAGCTGGACTTTTAAAGTGAAAGAAGGACATGTATTTAAGCTCTGATCATCAATTTATATTTCTACAATATAATATAATTTTGTGTTACTGGGAGAGACTATCTTTGCCTTCATAGAAGACGTACGAATTTGTAACTCCCAACCACAAAACAACGAGGCAGCAGAACAGAAGCAGCAGCAAAGACTGGTAAATTGGACCGTATGCTTAAGTCTCAGCCTACACACAGAATACGTGGCAGGAGACCTGTATTGTTCCCTTCTTGTTCATTCATCCAGCTTCCCTTATAGGTTAGTTTTATTATTTTTCATAGCTGCAAAAGTTCAAATATCTTAAGAGAAAAAGAA
>BJBW01011051.1:0-25195 GCA_004320125.1 Scolopax mira | reverse complement strand
GGGATGTTGAGGGGCATCGCCGCCGGCATGAAGTACTTGGCCAACATGAATTATGTCCATCGGGATTTGGCTGCCCGGAACATCTTGGTGAACAGCAATCTGGTGTGTAAAGTGTCCGATTTTGGGCTCTCAAGGGTGTTGGAAGATGACCCTGAAGCCACCTACACCACCAGCGTAAGTGCCACCGAGGTGGGATGGTTGGCCACCATGGAGGGGTGGTGGTAGTGGGTTTTTCTGGGGTTGACCTCAACGTTGTCACAGGGTGGGAAGATCCCCATCCGTTGGACAGCACCCGAAGCCATCTCCTACCGCAAGTTCACCTCCGCCAGCGACGTCTGGAGCTACGGCATCGTCATGTGGGAGGTGATGTCCTACGGCGAGCGGCCATACTGGGAGCTCTCCAACCATGAGGTGAGCATCCACCTTCCTCCACCCCCGATTTTTGCCGGCCATGTTCTTGCAAACGGGCCGTTTTCAGAGGGAAAGCACCACTTAACCACCTCCTCCTCCTTGTAGGTGATGAAGGCCATCAACGAGGGCTTCCGCCTACCAGCCCCCTTGGATTGTCCCTCCGCCATCTACCAGCTGATGATGCAATGCTGGCAGCAGGAGCGCAGCCGGCGCCCCAAATTCGCCGACATCGTCAGCATCCTCGACAAGCTCATCCGTGCCCCCGAGTCCCTCAAGGCCCTGGCGGACTTTGACCCCCGGTGAGGGACAGGAAGGGAGGGGGGAAGGATGGGGGTGCACGCTCTTGTGCACCATCAAGAGTTGGGGGTTGCTTTTTTAGTGCATCTTTTTTTGGCATCTTTTTATTCTTGCACCGCTTTTTGCATCTCCGCCTCCTTGCACTTCTTCATTGCATCGCTGCATTCTCGCCCTTTTTTCCCCCCTTTGCCATTTTTTTAAAATCTTTTTTATGCAATTTGGCATTCTTGCATTTTTTGCATCGTTTTTTCCGTGTTTCTTGCATCACTTGCTGCCCCTGTGCACTTTTGTGTTGATTTTTTGCATTCCTTGCAGTCTTTTTCACCTTTGCATTTTTGCCTTGCTTTTTGCCTCTCCACAGTCAGGAGCTTTTTGTCTGCACCTCTGCATTTTTGCACTTTTTTCTTTTTTTTTTGTACCTTGGCATTCTTGCATTTTTTCTTGCACTTTTTTCCACCTTTGCATTTTTTTTTGCAGTTTTGCATTCTTCCACTCCTTTTTGCACCTCAGCATTCTTGCATCACTTTTTTTGCATCTCTGCATTCTTGCGTTGCTTTTTTGCATCGCTCCATTCTTGCACTTTTTTCCACTTTTGCATTTTTTTTGATCTTTTCGTTGCAGTTTGGCATTCTTGCATTTTTGGCCTCTCTTTTTTCAGCATTTCTTGCATCACCTGCTGCACCTGTGCATTTTTGTGTTGATTTTTGCATCTCTGCATCCTTTCATTTCTTTATTGCATCTTTGCATTCTTGTACTTTTTCACTTTTGCTTTTTTTGCTTTTTTTTTCCCCAGCTTTGCGTTCTTCCACTCCTTTTTGCACCTTGGTGTTCTTGCCTCATTTTCTGCATCTCTGCATTTTTGCCTTGCTTTTTGCATTTCTGCATCCTTGCATTTCTTTGTTGCACCTTTGCATTTTTGCCTTGCTTTTTGCATCCTTTAATTCTTGCCCTCCTTTGCATCTTTCCTTTTTTTTTTTTTAATTCATTTTGCCATTTTATATTATTATATATTCTCTCCTTTTCTACCCCTCTGCATTTTGTATTTTTATTTTTTTTTGCATTCTTGCCTTCTCTTATGATTCTTTGCATCTGGGCATTTGAGCTTTTCCTTTTCTTTTCACCATTTCCGCATCATTTCTCACTTTTTAATGTTCTTGCCTCATTTTTTTGCCTTTCCCTTTTCTGCGTTACTCTTCACATCTCTTATTGCATTTATTTTTTTGCATCCTTCCATTTTGTATCATATTTTTCATCTTTCCATTTCTGCATTATTTTTTGCATGATTGTTTTATCCTTCTATTTTTGCATTATCTTTTGCGTCTTTCCTTTTCCCCATTTTTTTTTTGCATCTTTCCATTTCTGCATTTTTTTGTTACTTTTTGCACCCTTCCATTTTCACATCATTTTTTTTTGCATCCTTTCATTTCCGCACCTTTTTTGCCTCCTCCTATTTCTGCATCATTTCTTGCATCTTTCCATTTTCGCATGACTTTTGCATCCTTCTGTTTTCGTGTCATTTTTTGTACCCTTCTACTTTCACATCAATTTTTATTTTTTCATCTTTCCATTTCTTCATTATTTTTTTTGCATCATTTTTTGCATCCTCCTATTTTTGCTTTGCTTTTTGCAGCCTTTAATTTTCACCTCATTTTTTGGCGTCCTTTCATTTTCGTGTGATTTTTTTTTTTTTTTTCACCCTTTCATTCCCACATCATTTTTTTTTTTTTTTTGCACCCTTCCATTTCTGCATAATTTTTTTTTTACATCCTTCCATTTTTGCTTTACTTTTTTTGCCTCTTTCCACTTCGGCATTGCTTTTTTTCCCCCTCCCTTTTGGGCACGGTTCCTGCCCCGTTCCTCACAACCCCCCCTCGCCCCCTCCCCAGGGTCTCCATCCGCCTGCCCAGCACCAGTGGCTCGGAGGGTGTCCCCTTCCGCTCCGTCCCCGAGTGGCTGGAGTCCATCAGGATGCCCCAGTACACGGAGCACTTCATGGCCTCGGGCTACAGCACCATTGAGAAGGTCCTGCAGATGACCAGCGAGTGAGTCCACGTCCCCTTGGTGTCCCCATACTGTGCCCATGGTGTCCCTTTGGTATTTCCATACCATCCCCGTGCTGTTTCTATAGAATGTCCCCATATTCTCCTCATGTGAACCCTTGGTGTCCCCTTGGTATTCCCTTATTGTCCCCATAACATTCCCATACCATCCCCCTGCTGTCCCTGTGGTGTCCCCATACTCTGCCTTGGTGTCCCCATGGTATCACCATCATGTCCACTTGATATTCTCATACTGTCCCTATGGTGTCCCCTTGGTATTCCCATGGTGTCCTTATGGTGTCCCCATACTGTCCTCATGCTGTCCCTACGGTGTCCCCATAACCCCTTCTTGTTGTCCCCATGGTATCACCATCATGTCTACTTGGTATTCCCATACTGTCCCCATGCTGTCTCCTATGGTGTCCCCATACTCCCCTTGGTGTCCCCATGCTGTTTCTTATGGTGTCTCCTCCTGGTGTCCCCCATATCGTCCCCATGTTGTCCCTATGGTATCACCATCATGTCTACTTGGTGTCCCAATACTGTCCCCTATGGTGTCCCCATACTCCCCTTGGTATTCCCATGATGTCCCTATGGTGTCCTCATACTCCCTTTGGTGTCCCCATGCTGTCTCCTATGGTGTCTTCCATACCATCCCCGTGGTGTCCCCGTGGTGTCCCCGTGGTGTCCCCTTGCTATTCTCCTACCATCCCCACACTGTCCATACGGTGCCTGCCCTTGGTGTCCCCGTGCTGTCCCCTGCAACTCCCATGGGGACAGGGACGTGCTGGGAAAGGAAACCACTTCCGTGGCGTTGGCGTTGTTGGCGCAAGGGATGGGATAAAATTAGATGTTCTCTGGCCAGGATCTGGCCGGAGAAGTCGGGATGAGCCATGTCCGTCCGTCTGTCCCCCGGGAATGGCCCAGATGGGGGAGGAGGGAGAGGAGGGAGTGATGAGCCCCCAAAAACAAGAGGGGGGTTGAGGTTGGATGTGGCCCTACAGGATGCTCTGGGTTGGATCCATCCCAGGAGGAGCTTGGTGCTGGATTCAGCCCCATCTCCAGGGGGTGTTTGGGGCTGGATCTGGCCCCACAAGATGCTCCAGATTCCATACACCCCCGCCCCCCCCCGGGGAGTTTTGGGGGCTGGATCCAGCCCTGAGGCCGTGGACATTCGGGGCTGGTTCCTGGCAGGATTTGGCCCCACAAGATGCTCAGGGCTGGATCCATCCTCAGGGAGAGATTTGGGGCTGGATCTGGCCCCAAGGGATGCTCGAGGTTGGATCCATCCCGGGGGGGGGAGATATTTGGGGCTGGATTTGGCCCCCTGGGATTCTCCAGGCTGGATCCACCCCCTTGGGGTGGGAGAAGAAATGTAGATATTTGGGGTTGGATCCATCAGCCTGGAGCATCCCATGGGGCTGGATCCATCCCTGGAGGGGAGAATATTTGGGGCTGGATTCCCCAGTATCCAATAACCCTTCTATTTTCTTTTCTTTTTGCCTTATTTCCAGCGATATCAAGAAAATTGGGGTGCGTTTGCCGGGGCACCAGAAGCGCATCGCCTACAGCCTGCTGGGGCTACAGGAGCAGGCCAACGCCGGGGGGGTCCCCATTTAACACACCCCCCCCCCAAAAAAGACTTGAAATCAACCAAATGAAGACCCCCCCTCTCCTCCCTGAGGGGTTTATTTATTATTTCTATTATTATTAAGGGTTTTTTTTAATAGTATTATTATTATTATCCCCAGGGTTGGGGATGACACGGGTGCTGCCCCCATCCTCCCTCCCACCCCCCAAAAAAAATTAAATTTCAAGCTCATTTTGAGCTGAGGAGGGAATTGGGGAGTTTTCCTCTTTTTTTTTTTTTTCCACATTTCAACAAAAAAAAGGGTTCATCCCTGAAATGGCTCATTTTTGCTTTTCTTTGTTTTTTTTTCCCTATTTATTCCTCTCCCACTGGGTTTTGGGTGTTTTCTTGTTTGTGTTTTTTCCCTCAGTGTTACCTTTTCCTTTTATTTTTTAACCTAATTTATTCTATTTTTGTATATTTATTGCGAGGAAGCAAAAGGTCATATCAGATTCGGGAGAGAAAAAAAAAGGGGGAAAATTAAAAAAAATAAAACCCAGACATGCTTTTTTTTTTTTTTCTTTTTTCGTGGTTTTTCAAGGGTTTGGGGGGGGATTTTTGTGAGGTTTTGCTTTAAATAAAATTATGTATTTTTTTTTTCTATAATCTCGTCGTTTGGTGGTTTGCAGAGATTGCAGGAATTGGGGGATGAAGAGAGAGGAGGGGGTTTAGGGGGTGTTTTAAGGGATTTTAAAGTTTTTAAGGGGTTCTAAGGCATTTTGAAGGTTCAAAGGGTTGTTTAAGGGGGAGATTTAAGGGGGTTTTAGCATTTTTAAGGGGGTTTAAGGGGTTTTCAAGGGGGTTGAGAAGTTCTAAAGGGTTATAACGTTTTTATAAGGGGGGGCTGGGGGCTCTAAAACAGTTTATAAAGGGTTTGAGTGGGTTTTTAGGGGGGGTTAAGGCATTTTAAAACACTTTTAGGGGGTTAAGTTCTTAAGGAGGTTTAAAGTGATCTTTTGGGGAGGTTAAGGTGTTTTTGGAGGGTTAGAGGCTTTGAAGGGACAGTACAAGGGCATTTAAATGATTTTGGGGGGGGTTAAGGGGTTTTAAGGGACAATGAAAGGGCATTTAAAGGATTTTTAAGGATTTTTTTTTTAAGGGGGTGTTTCAGAGGTTTTAAGGGCTTTTAAGAGACAGTAAAGGGGCATCGTAAGGATTTTTTTAAGGTTTTTGAGAGGGTGGTTGGAGAGTTTTTAAAGGAGCATTTCACACACCCAACCCCCGGGGGCCTCTTTCCCTCAGCAAAACCCAGAAGGAATTTGGCTTTTTCGTCACTCACAGCTCCCCCCCCCTCCCCCCCCCCCCCCCCCCCCCCCCCCCAACACCCCCCCCCCGCCCCCCCCCCCCCGCCCCCCCCCCCCCCCCCCCCCCCCCCCCCCGCCCACCCCCCCCCCCCCCCCCCCCCCCCCCGCCCCCCCCCCCCCCCCCCCCCCCCCCCCCCCCCCCCCCCCCGAAGCCAAACCCGAGCCGCGGCGGCGGCTGCCTGGTGCCTGCAAAATAACCGGGTGGAAAAAAAAGCCGGAAAAGGGTTGGTTTGTAAAAAAAAAAAAACCAACAAAACCATAAAAATGGGGGCGCGGTTTAGTGGGGACTATAAAAGTTGCTGCGAAGTTCCAGGGCTTGTGGATGGCTCGTATGTGCCATGAGTTTTTACCGGTCTCAGCCCTGACGCCACCCTCAGTCTCGGCTCAAAGTCCAGCAGCGCCCAGGGAGGAAAAACCACCGGATTTGGGTGCAGGGCAGCACCTTATCTCTGTTTGTCTACGGTGGGGCTGGGTACAGGTGACAGGGAAACTGAGGCACGGGGTGAGAGGGGCCTTTGGGGTGCCCCCCTCCCACCCCACCCACTGCTGTCACCCCAGTTTTGACAAAATTCCCCTATTAATCCTGATGGGAGCGGGCGTGGGGTGAAGGGCAGGGATGGGGATGTCACCCATGGGTGCTGTGGACCCCTCCCCTTGGTCACCTCACCCCCCCTGAGCATCCCCCATGGGTGATATGGGTGCTGTGGTCCCCATAACCCACTGAGCATTCTCCTCAAGTGACGTGGGTGCTGTGGTCCCATCACCCTATGAGCACCCTCACCCTTCCATGGATGTTCTAGCTCCTCT
Organism: Scolopax mira; assembly: GCA_004320125.1. Lineage (NCBI taxonomy): Eukaryota > Metazoa > Chordata > Aves > Charadriiformes > Scolopacidae > Scolopax > Scolopax mira. The sequence goes on along the minus strand of BJBW01011051.1, from coordinate 18,707 downwards.
CCCCGTGGTCTCCTCACCCTACTGAGACCCCTCCATGGGTGATATGGGTGCTGCAGTCCCCATACCCCACTGGGCAGCACCCCAAAATAGGTGCTGTGGTCTCATCACCCTATGAGCACCCTCCCTCACTCCACTGATCACCCTCCATGGGTGCTCTGGTCCCCTCACTCCTCCAAGGGTCTTCTGGTTCCCTCACCCCACCGAGCACCCTCCATGGGGCACATGGGTGCTCCAGCCCATCCCTGTTCCCAGCAGCCTCACCCCCCACCCCAGCACCCATCCCAGTGCCTCTCCCATCGCCCGCCCCAGTTTTGGGGTGTCTCCCTTGGCGCTGACCCCGCTTCACCTCTCCTCCTGCTGGGCCCAGGCATGCCCACCTCACCCAACCTGCTCTGCTGAGCATAATTATCCCGCCCGGGCTTAATTACGTCTTCGTTAGCACCTGCCACACCCTCCACTCTCCCCCAAAACACTGCACCCCACTTTGGGGTTGGCACCAAAGATCCACAAATGGGGGATCAGCCCCCCCTCCCTCCATTTCCCCCAGGATCTTGGGCCACAAAACACCTGCCACCATTATTAATTGCAATAATTAAGGATAATTATGCACTGATAAGGATGAGGGGGGAGGCTCATGGGGAGGGAGGGCTGCAGAGATTGGGGCACTTTGGTGCATGTGGCAGGGTTGGGTGCAGTTTTGGGGTGATTTGGGGGGGGTGGGGGGGGGTGAGGCCCTCCCAGAGTGAACCCCATGGAGCTGGAGAAGGAGAAAGAGGAGGGAGCATTGATGGCTTAATGTATTTAATTTAATACATCAAATACATTAATTTAATTTCGAGAACCACCACCCCCAGCCTGGAGGGGGGGGGGGGATACTTCCCCACCCCCCCCTTTCCATGGGTTACATCCTTGGGGAGGGGTTCCCCAAAACCATCACTTGGGGTTGGCGAGCTCCTCGATGGCTTTCCGCAGCTGCAAGGGGGCAGAAGAGGTGGGTTGGGGTCGTGGCCCCCTCCTTGTCACCCCTCTTGTCACCCCCTTATCCCCCCCTCTCACCTCCCCCCGGCTGATGGCTCCCACCAGCTCCCCGAAGCGGGTGACGAAGATGCGCTGGAGCTTCAGCAGCTCAAAGAGGTGATGGGCCTTGGGGAGGTGACAAAGGGGACACGTGGGGACAAAGCCACCCCTGCCTGACACAAAATCAAGGTGGGGGGGGGGGGGTGTGTCCACCAGGACATGTCATCCCCCCCTTCCCAAACCTGGTGCAGGGAGGTCCATGGTGAGAGCTGGAGCATGATGGGCTCAACGGTGCAGCTGTCCCCAAGTGTCCCCATGGTGGCAAGCTTAGGGATGGTGATGTGTTCATTTTGGGGTGGAAAACCAGCTTTTTTTGAGTGCAGTGGGGTGCTCACACCCCCCCACACACACTTACCTTCTCCCCTGGGGGTGCCTGTGGATGCTTGTGGCTCTGGAGGAAGGTGACCAGCTGGGCTCTGCTGACGGTGCCCACCAACGTGGGTGACCCTGGAGAATGGGGACAAGACCAGTGATGTCTCCCCCTGGTCATGGTGACCCTCCTTGGTCATGGTGACCTACCCCCAAATCCCACATCCCACCTGTGCTTTCCACCACGGGGTATTCAGCATCAGCAGAGGCATCCAAGGCCATCAGCACCTCCTCAAAGCCATCACCCTTGGTCAAAGCCACCACCTTTGGCTCCATGAACTCCTCCACCACCACTTGGTAGGAGCTGATGAGCCATAAAACCCCCAAATCTCCATCATTTTAGAGCAATTCACCCCAAAATATGGGATTTTGGAAGGGGGGGTGGTGGTGGGGCCTTACGCCATGTGCCGGTTGCGGATGGGGGGCAGGTAGGGCAGCTTCTTGACGATGATGGTGCCATCGTAGAAGGATGGTTGATGCTTCTGGGTGATGGCGTTGGCCACCAGCACGGCCAGGACGACAGGAAGGACGTGGCCCAGGTGACCAGTGGCCTCACACACCAGTAAAGCAGTGGAGATGGCATGGGTCACCGAGCCCGAAAAGGCAGCAGCGCCTGTCGTGGAGAACCAAGGTGGGGGGGTCAGTGGATGAGTGGTGGGTGTCTCCCACCCATGGGTGTCCCCCCCAGTCCCCACCGACTCACCAGCCAGGGCGTAGCCACTGGGGATGATGGGGTGCAGGTCCCCCTCTGAACGGAGGCCCCGGGGGAAGATTAGGGCCACCGTCTCCCCTATCAAGCGCCCGATGGCAGCTCCTAAAATGATTTTGGAGGGAGGGGGGCCAAGGAGGGGGGAAGGTGGGGAGACCCCAGCAATGCCCCCACCCCCCAAAAATGGTGCAGCTGGAGGTGACCACCCCCCTTCCGTGGGGCTGGATGTGACCCTGCAACCCATAGGGCTGGATACACCCCCTCTATCCCCCCAGACTGGAGGTAACAACAACTGGGGATACAACCCCTGTACGCCCCCCCCCCCGACTGGATGTATCCGCCCCCCAGGATTGGATACAACCCCTGTACACCCCCAGACTGGATGTATCCCCTGGGACTGGATAAAACCCCTGTACCCCACCCCCCTGGACTGGATACAAATCCTGTACCTCCGTCAGACTGGACATATCCCCCCCAGATTAAATACAACCCCTGTACCCCCCCCAGACTGGATGCAACCCCCCCTCCCAGGGCAGGAGTCCCCCCTCCCCCAGTGCTGGATACAACCCTTGTTGTGTACATCCCCTCTCCCAGGGCTGGATACCCCCACTGTACCCCCACTTCCAAAAGGGCTGGATGTACCCCCTGTGCTCCCCCCCAAGGCTAGATGTCCCCCCCCCATGGCTGGATTTTCCCCCCCCCAGCCCCCCAGGTCAGCAGACACCCAGACTCACCATAGATGAAGATGGGCATGAAGTAGCCAGCAGGCAGGGGCAGGGTGGTGGCCAGGATCAGCATCCAGAACTGTGGGCAGGGGGGTCACAGAGTTGGGGCATCATCCCCATGGGGACACCACCTCAGGGTGGGGGGAAACATAGGGACTGGAGGTGGGGGGGGGGAACATGGCTACCTTCATCACCAGGAAGAAGGCCAAGGTGCCAAAGATGGTGGTGGAGGGGTGGCACCACTCCTGCCAGAGCTCCCGAGGGTCCATGCTGGGGCGGTTGGCCACCATGGAGGCGTTGGGGACCAGCGTGCTCCAAGTGCGGTTGTCGAAGAGGGAGGTGAGATACTCCTTCATGGTGAGCTGGAAGGACAGACAGACATCCTGAGCACCCGCTGGGATGTGTCAGGGTACCCTGGGGAGCCCCGTGTGTGTCCCCCCACTCACCCTGGAGGCCATCAGCTGCCCCAGCCCAGGTGGGAAGGTGATGGAGGCGAGGAGCAGCACCACCAGCACCGTGTAGATGGGCTTGCTGCAGGGGGGAGAGGTGGGGCTGGGGGGCGCAGGGACAGACGGACAGATGGGGTGGGTGGGCAGGGTGCATGGGGTGGACCTGGGGGGGAGTGTGGGGGGGAGTGTGGGGAGANNCCGGGGGGGGGGTGGGGGGGGGAGTGTGGGGAGATCTACAGGCACCCAGAGAGCACGGGGTGGACAGGGTGGACACAGGGATGTCCAGGGTGAATGGGAAGGACATATGGATGCATAGGGTGCATCGGGCGGACGGACAGACAGCCAGGGTGACACGGGGTGGACATACAGACACACAGCATGCATGGGGTGGACACACAGACAACCAAGGTGCATGGGTTGGACACCCAGGCAGCATAGGGTGGATGCACAGGGTATGTGGGATGGACGTACAGACACACAGAGACCATGGGGTGCACGCACAAGGTGCATGGGATGGACACACGGACACCCAGGATGCATGGGGTGGGGGGTGCAGGGCCCACAGGACACCCAGGGTGGACGGCACAGATGCACGGACACACAAGGCACAGACAGACAGGCAGACAGCCAATACAGACTCAGTGGCCAGCAGCTTGGCTGTGAGCTGGTTCTCCTTGACGGCCGCCAGTAGCCAGCGCTGGCAGAAGAGGTAGGCACAGGCCACAAGCCCACAGATGGCCCTGCAGAGGAGAGGGCAGGGTAGAGGCAGGGCACGGGCAGGGGTACAGGCAGGGCACGGGCAGGGGTACAGGCAGGGCCCCCCCCTTACCCTAAAATCACAAAAAAGAAGGTCTCCAGGAGGTCAAAAGGGAAATCAATCTTGAGGTCGCTCTTAAAAACAGCAGCGATGGTTTCTAGCGAGGGAAAGCAGAGAAATGAGTTGCACGGGTTTGGGGGTGGGAACCCCAAAAATGCTACATGCACACACACCACCCCACCCCCCCGAGAGGAAAAGGAAGGGAGGGGGGAGGCTGCACCCCACTGGCTCTGTCTCACCTTGTTCGCTGTTGAAGACGGCGAGGAGGCGAAACATGAAGGCGCCGCAAGTCGCGGCGAAAAAACCGCGCCAATAATCCCTCACGGCGAAGTGGGAGGACATCACCTCGATGCTGAAAAGGACCCCTGGGAAAATGGGGAGGGGGGGGACACGACAGAAGGTTAAGGAGGGGTTTTGGGGGGTCTCCAAGGTAGGATGGGAGATGGAGAAATCCTCACCGCTGATGGGTGCCCCAAAAACCGTGGCCACCCCAACAGCTTGTGCTGCCACCAGCATCTCGTTCTGCTTGAACTTGTTCTGTGAGGAGAAGGTGTCACCATAACCTCCATTTTTTTTGGGGGGGTGGGTTGTAAAATGAAATCCCCCCCCCCTAATTTTTGTGGGGGAGAAGTAACCCCACCTCATATTCCCTGGTGACTGAGGTCCGCATCTTCCCCAGATACACCGCAGCCATGGCGGAGAGGTGGACAAAGGGACCCTGGTTGGGGGGGACACACATGATGCTGATGTCCCCCCCCCCAGCATCGACCAAAACTAATGGTGACACTGGGAAATGACTGAGGGGGTGGGATTCCTCACCACTTTGCCCAGGAAAACGGTGCTGCCACACATCAGGGTGCAGGTCAAGCCCACCACCTTGGCTCCGAAGTTCTGGATGGACAGGTAGTCCTCCAGCACCACGCCCGTCAAGATGGTCTTCAGCTCTGGGATGCCAGATCCTGGAAAGGAAGGGGGGGGTATACAAATTTTAGGGGTCTCCCCCCTACTGGGTGAGGAGTTTTGGGGAGTTGGGAATGTTAGGGTGGCAGCCAGCTCACCTCCTGAGTGTGGGGTGATGCTTTGGGAGAAGCCGGTGGAGAAGGCTGCCAGCGCCATGGGGTACATGGTCCATGAGAGGTATTTGAGCATCAAGATGTCACCAACTTCTTGGTAAAGCCACCGGTGGGCTGGAAAAGAAGCATCAAGAAGGGAGATGCCCCCCCTCTCAGAAAGACACCCCCTTGGCCCCCCCCCCGTCCTTGATGAACCCCCAAACACCAGGGGAAGCCCCCCACGGGAGCCCCTCAGTTACCCTCAAAGAGCCTGGAGACCAGGAGGTCCATCATGAAGCTGATGGTGGCCATGAGGGCCCCCAGGAGAAAGAGGAAATACCAATCCTCCCCGACACGGAAAAGCTGCCGCTTCACCCATTCCAGGCACCCTGCGAGGAGGTGGGGGGAGACAACAACAGGGTGATGACCCCCCCCAAAAACCACCCTACACCACCAAGACCCTCCCAAATTTGGGTGGGGGGGGGGGTCTCACCTCGGAGCCTCCTCCGGACTTTGGGGCAAGGTCTCCAGCTCTGCTCCGACACCAGCACCCTCTCCTCCTCCTGCAGCCCCCTGGGGACAGGACCCTCCATCTTGGGGAAATGTTGGGGGGGGGGCAGGACCCCCCCTTTTTTCAGCACCCCCTCACCAGTCCTCCCGCCTCACCCTCCGCTGCCAGACTGAGTTTACAAACGAGCTCATTAAAAACGACCTTGACGAAGCCAACGGACCCGCTCGGGCCGGAGCGAGCCGGGTTCCCCCCCCTACCCCCCCCCGCTACCTCCAAGCTCCTCAAACACAACCCAAGGCAGGGAATATTTAATAACTAATTTAATTAATTCTCATTATTAGTCCTTAATAATAGGCAGGAACGCCGGCATCGCATTCCACAGCATTAAGCAACGGGGGGGGGGGACGGGGGGACGGGGGGGGGGGAAATTTCCACCGTCTCCGGCGCAAGACCTAAATTTAGCCCGTTTTACAAAAGGTCTGGCAGGCGGCCGGGAGCCTTAACGAGGCTTTAAAAAGCTCGTCAAGCTGCCCCCCCCCCCGAAATAACAGGCGAGGAGGAGGAGGAGGAGGAAGAGGAGACACACACACACTTTGCTTTTCCTCCCTGGAGGGGGGAAGAGGTGGGAGAAAGGGAAATCTTGGGCTGCTTTCCCTCCCATCAGAACGCAGCTTTCAGAGGTCAGCATCGCCTGCTGACACCATGGAGCTTTTTGGGAGCTTCGTCCGGCCCCACGGTGAGACTTTGGGGTTCCCAGGTAAGGTTGGTTTTTTTTGGGGGGGGGGGAGGAGGGGGTGTCACCCCATTTTTAGGGCTGCGATTCCTCCTCTTCCCCTACGCCGGCACATCCCTGTCCTGGAGGGTTTGGGCAAGAGCTGGAGTAGTGGGAGAGCGGAGAACTCTCCGGTGGGAGTTTGGGGGGGACCCCTGTCAAATTGTGGATGTGACACCCCCACCACCCCACCCCCCTTCCATCTCTCTGGCAGCTCGGCCTGGCAACACCGGGACGGTGAAGACCTTGGGCAACACCTATCAGTTCACAGTGGATGTCTGTGATTTCGCCCCCGAAGACATCATCGTCACCACTTCCAACAACCAAATCGAGGTGCACGCCGAGAAGGTGGGTGAGCACCCCAAAAATCCTCAACCAGGGAACCCCCCCCCACCTCCCTAACAGCCCCTGGGGCCATAACTGGGGTTTAATTCACCATTTCCTCATCTTTTCGCCCTGTGTTTCGCAGGAGCAAACCTCACAAGACCCAACAAACTCATGCTCTGTAATCATCCCTCTTCCAGGGGGTGGGAACCAAAAAAAAAAAGCACCTTTGTTGTCCCCCTCGATGCCACCCACATCCTGCCTGTCCCCTCGGGGAGATAAATATTAACACCACACACAAGGTGTGACTGCCAGCCTCACCCAAGGGCAGGGAACAATAAGCCTTCATCCTGCCTGCACCTTAAAATCGCCTCTTTTCCACCCTTTTTTGGGTTTTTTTCCCCAATTCCCAGCTGGCTCCAGATGGCACCGTCATGAACACCTTCACCCACAAATGCCAACTGCCCGAGGACGTGGACCCCACGTCGGTGTCGTCCTCGCTGGGGGACGATGGCACGTTGACCATCCGTGCCCAGCGACAGCCCGCCAAGCACAGCGAACACGTCCAGCAAACCTTCCGGACTGAGATCAAGATCTGAGGGGTCTGGGGTCTCTGTGTGTGTGTGGGGGGGGGTGCGTGTGGGGGGGGTGAGTGTGGGGGGGGTGAGTGTGTGTCCCTTTTCCTCCCCTTCCCCGTTAATTACTTGGCGGATTTGGGAAGGAGGTGGGACGCGGGGTTAGGGGGCGGGAATGCTCCCCCCTCAGGGTCAGAGCCGTGCCAAGGGGGGGTGGTGAGGAGAGATGCATCCCATCATCCACCAGAGAAATTCCAGAGGGGAGCCCTGGTTCCGGTGGTATTTAGCCGGTGAGGGTTGATGGGGAAGATCCAACGTGCCAAGAGCCCTGGTTCCCTTCTCCGACCCTCCACCGGAGCTTGTCTCTGTATATACAGCTTGTGATAAATTATTGAGAACACCTCTCTGCTGCCTCCTCCGTTTTTTAATGTTTTCTCCACGCTTTTCCCCCAAAAAGAGCTGCGGGTTCAGCCCGGAGAGATGTTTTGGTAAAGGGGATCGTGAGCGATTCCTCCTTCCCCACAAAAACACGGGTGAGGAGCCACCCTGGCTCCCCTCTGGTGCCCACAGCCCCCGTTTATTTCCAGCCCGGGGTGACTCATTTCTTCCCCACCGCTCTATTTCTGAGCCATTCCCTCAGCTGCTCGGCCGCTGGCCCACCTGGAAGGTCACCAAATCCTCCTCCTCCTCCTCCTCCTCCTCCCCTCGCCCACCGGCACCCATCGCCCTGGGGGAAGCCCCAGGTAGAGGCATGAGCCAGGATGATGGTCCCAGTTTAGCTGCCAAACCCAGGAGCTTCTTTCTGGGAGCCAAACACCCCCCCCCCCCCCCCCCCCCCCCCCCCCCCCCCGCCAACCCCCCCCCCCCCCCCCCAAAAACTCCCTCACGAGGGCTCGTCTCCATCTCCCTGTGTGTACAAACAACAGTGAGGCACCCGTTCAGGGCAAGAGGCTGTTTATAGATACCACACACCACCCAGCTCGTGTTGCTGCTCAAGCTCTGAGGTCACCCCGTCCCCGCTCGTCCCCTAAGGATTCGTGATTAACACGAATTAAATTAACGATTCACAATTAACACACCTGCAGCGTCAGGGACACACACAAACACACGTGGCTCTTCCATCATCCCCTCGGGTGGTTTGCCCTATCGGTGTCTCCAGTCACTCAGGGGGACTCCCTACTGCAGGATGCTGTGAGGAAAAACGTTTAGAAATTATTTAAAAAGCTACAAAAATCCCCGAGCACAGCTCAGGAAATTGGAGCCGTGAAGGCAAGGAGCAGTGGGGATGCCCTGCCCTTGATCCTCTCTGATGGGATGTACCTGCTCTGCCCCAAAACGCCACCCTTGGGTGCCCAAGGCACCCCAGCACCCAGGGAGCCACCCGCTGTGGTGACAGATTGCCATCTAGTGGTGACAGGCTGGAGGGTAGCCCTCATCCATGAGGTCCTAGCCAAAGGAGGAACAAAACCCCTCCTTTTCTCCCCAAAACCGGCTGGTTTCACACTGGGGAGATTCCTTGGAGCCTTAGCACCAAAGAAACCCCGCAGCAGCTTGGCCCCATTAGGGGCTCATTTTGGGCAGGCAGGGAAACAGGTTGATAGGAACAGCAATATTATGCTTTTGGGGCTGGTGCACCAGCCCAAACTCACTGGTACCTTCAAATATGTGCCAGAAAACAGCTGCTTTCAAAGCCATGCGTTGCTCCTCATGCCACCTTGGCCCTGCACACCCACCTGAGGGGGTTTGTCTGAGCAACACCTAGTGCTTTTGGCCTGTGCTGACCTCTCGGGACCACAAAGCACCACCATGGTGGCTACCAAATGCCTCGGTCTAGAGGTGTGGGCAACAGAAGCCCTCAGGGCCACACAGCACGGCAGAATCACAGAATATTCATGGTTGGAAGGATCTTGACCTCTGAGATCATCGAGTCCAACCAAAAAAAAAAACAAAACCCCACAAGCCAAACCAACACACACTACACCCACCCACAGACAGACAAAACCCAACAATCTCAGGCACTGGAGCATGACTTTAAGTGCCACGTGTACACATGTTTCTTAAATACCTCCAGGGATGGTGACTCCACCACCTCCCTGGGCAGGCTGTTCCAGGGAGGCTGATCACCCTCTCAGGAAAGTCATTCTTCCCAATATCCAATCTAAACCTCCCCTGCTCCAACTTCAGACCATTTCCTCTGCTCCTGTCATTATTCCCTTGGGAGAAGAGGCCAACCCCCACCTCTCTACACCCTCCTTTCAGGGAGTTGTACAGGGCAATGAGGTCTCCCCTCAGCCTCCTCTTCTCCAAACTCAACATGCCCAAATCCCTCTGCCTCTCCTCGTGTGATTTGTTCTCCAGACCCCTCACCAGCTTGGTGNNTGTCCTTCTTGTGGTGAGGGGCCCAGAACTGAACCCAGCCCTCGAGGTGAGGCCTCATCACTACCCAGTCCAGAGGCACCATCACTGCTCTGCTCCTGCTGGCCACGCTGTTCTTCAGAAGATGCCAGGATACCGTTGGCCTTCTTGGCCATCTGGGCACACCGCTGGTTCATATTCAGACAGCTGTCCAACAACACCCCCAGGTCTTTTTCTGCTGGGCACCTCCAGCTACTCTTCCCTAAGCCTATAGCGTTGCCTGGGGTTGGTGTGACCCAAATGCAGGACCCAGCACTCGGCCTTTTTGCACCCATTGGCCTCAGCCCATCAATCCAACCTCTCCAGGTCCCTCTGTAGAGCCTTCCGACCCTCAAGCACGTCAACACTGCCACCTAGTTTAGTGTCATCTACAAGCTTACAGGAAAAGGACCCTCTGCCTCTCACGGAACCGCAAGACCAGCCCGGGGGGCCTACCGACCCCCGAAAAACCCACCCGCCTCCGCCCGCCATTACGGCACCGTCATGGCGGCGCCCCTGAGGTGAGGGCGACCTCACGTGACCCGGCCCACCAATCCCTCTGCGCATGCGCACCCCTCGCCCCGCCCCCTCCGGACGGCGCATGCGTCTCGGCGGCGCCGGTGGGCGGGGGAAGGGCGACGCCGCTTCCGCCCGGAGCCAAGATGGCGGCGCCCTTTGTCTGGAGGGTGTCACGGCCGGCGCCGCGGGCGGCGATGTGAGGCCCCCACCGGGCCCGGCATGGCAGGTAGTGGCGGGGGAGCCCAGGAAGGGCTGTGGGGACTCCGGGGAGGGTTCTGGAGGGTCTGAGGTGGGGCGCGGGGGGACGGCGGGGCTGGGAGGGGAAAGGGGGCTGTGGCCCAGCTCGCTACTTGGGGAGACCCCCAGAAAAGAAGATGGTTTAGGGGCCGCCCCGATGTGCGACCCCCTTTTTTTTTTGAGGGGAGGCTGCGTGGGGATGCCCCCATCCCCTTAACATCCCGGGGGGGCTGTCACAGCTCTTCTCCCCCGGATTTGCACCCTCACCCCGTGTGACCCCCCTCCCTAGGCTGCTACCTGGCCCTGTGCTGAGGCCCAAGGCGGCTGTGGTGAGGGGAATAGGGGGCTACTGGGGCTTCCTGGGGTCCTTGCCGGCCATGTGTCCCCTCGCTGAGCCATGGGGTGACTTGGAGCGAGGTTGGGAGCAAAGCCCTGTCCCCCCCTGTACCATCTCCATGGTAAGGCCTCTCTGGGGGACACAGCCCTGACAACCGACACTCTGTGAGACGAGACCCGCAGCCCCACACGAGCTGTCTACTTGTACACCAAAGACATCACCATCAGAACAGCAGAGAAAACTTCAAAGCATCACGCAGTAACTTAAGGAAAAAAGGAATTTTCTCATCTCCTGGCATCTTTTTTGGCACGATGACAGCCTGTACGGGCTGTACGTGTCCTCTGCGGGCGGCGCTTTCTGGGCACGGGTGACTCGTTCCACGGGCAAGCTGTTTTTCCTTGATTGCATTTCTGCATTAGAAGCTTCTGCGGAAATTTTGGCCATCGGGCAGTGCCTCAAAGAACAGGAGTTTTGCAAGAAGACGAAAGGTTTCATAGTTCCTCATCTAGGCACTGGCAAATGGGTGGCTTTCAGGGCAGAGCTTGAGGTCTGGGTGACATCTTGGCCACCCCGCTGGCTCCCTGCCTGCTGCAGCTCAGGGCTCCGGTTACCTGCTGCCTCTGGACCTGCACAAGCATCACCATGGGCCCAAAAATTAAATAACCAAGGGGTCTGCAGGGTGTTTGTTCACTAGGGGGGTGGGTCCTGAGTGTCTCTGCTCATCTCTGTCCTCATGTCTTTCACCTTTTAGTTCCTTTCCACCACGTTTTTTTTCCTACCTGTCGTGGCACATGGTTATTTTTTTTCCTTACAGCTGAATGCAAGCTCACCTTTTAGTTTTGTCACCGACCACAAACTCCAGAGCCCTTCCTTAGTCCTGACTTGTATTATTAGCACATCTGTACCTCGAATGCTCTGCTGAGATTGGCTCTTAACTTTACTTTTTTTTTTTTTTAACTGAAACTGTTGCAGAATCAGTTACTGGAAATGAGGACAGGCTCCTCTGCGCGGAGACTGAAAGGATTAGGGCTGCTGACACACAAGAAGGGAGATGACGGTAGGCAGAAAGTAAACCCTCTCTTCTTTTATATCTTCTCAGCGTAGGAATGTATGGTTGGATGGTGACAGCGTTGAAAGGCAACGTTTAAACCACTATTTTTTTCCAATTTGTCAAAGCTTTGGGTTTTTTTTTATTTTTAATAGGTAGACACTCAGGTGGTGGGTCTGGAGAGAGGTTAATGTCATTAATAAGGCAAGAGAGCTTAACAGAGCTTGTGTGGGAAGCTCCCTGGGACTGTAGCTGCTGTATTTATCTCTGGGAGTGCGTGCAGCAGGCGTGGGTGTTCTCATAACAAAGCTTTTTTTGTGATTAATTGGGTAATGAGAGACTCGACAGCCACGTCGGGGAGAAGTTGGGAGGGGAAACGGTGCTCGCGGGCCTCTGACAAGGGGAAATTGGGATGTGCCCAGTCCTGGGTCGGTGGTGTTGGACTTTGGTGCCTTCCACACATGAGGTTTGGGTTTTAAAAGGGAGTTTTTTGTCCCGTTTCTCCCAGGATGGTCGCGTAGAGACTGAGTTTAGCACCAGGAAGGGGGAAAACTCTGGAGAAGAGCCACAACCGTCTTGCCCGCAGCCTCGGTCCCCTGGATATCTCTGCTCCTCTCAGCACAGGGGTGAGATTGGGCACCCGGCCTGGTTTATCTGTGTGCAGCAGGAAGGGTTTGAACTAATTAATTTAGTGATTGAGTGGACCAGCAATGCCTGATTTGGCATTTGCCCTCCCAGATCCATCCCCATTCGCTCGGGGAAGGAGATGGATCTCAGCACCAGAGCCATGAACTGGCCCTGCCCGAGCGGTGGCAGGGAACCAGGGTGGTGTTTTGGGTGCACCGTGGTTTTTTTGGTCCAGATATTTGGGATTTTTGAGGCTTGGAGTGAGGGATTTTAACGGGCAACTGTGATTTCAGCTCTTGGGGGATGTTGGGTGCTGGGTTTGGGTGTGAGGACAAGACACAGCTCGTCACAACCTCTGCCCTGCTGCGCTCACGTGCTCCGACCGAGCTGTAACGTGATGTTACAGAGGAAACCACAGAAAAGATGGAAGTTTGAGTCGAATTTCTATGGATTTTGCTTCCTTCACAAAGGGTGCGAAGCTGAGGCGAGTCCAATCGGGGAGCGATAAAAATCATCATTCAGATGCAAAGTGCCTCCTACAAATTACCAAAAATAGCTTTTTGGTGCATCAAACTGTCATGATTTCTCAGGTCCTGCTGTGCAGAGCTTTCCAAACACGGAAGGCAGCATTGCTTGTCCTGCTGGGAAAATCCTCCCTTTTTTATTTTTTCCCCAGAGTTTCCTTTGCAAACCTTACCCGGTCAGATTCCTGTGGGGGCTGAGACAGATTTTGATACAAATACTGACTTTTCTGGCTCTCGAGGGATGTATTTTGGGACAGGCTGGGGGTGTTGGGTTTAAAAAGTACCCCTTGTTTTGAAGAGCTGGGGGAAAGTCGTGGCAGTGGGTTAATCACGAAGACAAACAGCGTGTTTTGGGAGCGAAACGTTCTCTTTCCGTGCATGATCTGATGCTGTTGGAGGTGTCTGGGCTTCTCATCCTCACTGGGAATGATTTTGGAAGCTGGATTGAGCCTTGGGTGGAAGATCTTTCAGCCAACAGGTTGCTAGCACCCTCAGCAGACAGGAGGAGGCTCCCTCTGCCCGCCTGCTGCGCTTCTGCATGCTCCAAGGGATCCAGAAGGGACGTGCTCACAGCTGTCTGGCTTTGTGAATCCAAACTTGTTGCTTTTCCTCCATCCAAGACTCCCCATCCTGTTTTTTAAGAGCTGGTAAAGTGGAAAAGCAACTGCTTTGGGCTGGAAACCTTCAGAGAGACACCAAGCATCAGCTTAATGTCAAAACCATACCCTTGCCTCTGCCAGCAGTTAGAGCTTTAGAGGCTTCCTGGCCTGGTGGGTTGAAAAAATAACTGTGGATTGTCCCCATTTGCTTTTTCTTCCTCCCTTGCTCGTGGATTAAATGGTCCCTTCAACCCACAGAGGAATAATTTTTGGAAAACGGAGCTGAGTGAGAACTCTGTGCCCCTTAAGCTTTCCTGATGAGGACCTTGTTGAAACATTGGCTTTCGTGGTTTTCCAGGATTCCTCAGCCAATGTCGTGCTCCGAGCAGGGAGAACTCCTTCCAAACACACCATAAAAAATTTAAAATCCCTCAGTATCACGAGGCAAACATCTAAAATGTGCAGGAACTTCAAGATTTTGGTGAATGCTTTCCATGCTGTGCCCTCGGTGGGAGCAGTGACACCATCTGCCTGTTAAAGGGACACGTTTGCAGAGGCAGGAGGGTTCCTGCTCACAGGCTGGGCCTGAGGAAGAGCATTAAATGTGTTTTAAATGCCATTAAGGTGGCAAAAAAATATATTAACTGTTCCATCAGCTCTCTCTGCAGCCTCGTGCCAGTGTTGTGTGTGTTGCAGGAGAGGCTCTGGGGTTGTATTTGATGGGGGGGAGGCAGGTGGCTCTAGTGAGGAGCTGAAATTAGGCTTTTTTGGGCCACATTTTTCAACTAAGGGGGCGATGGGGTTGTGGTTGATCCGTAGCTTTGTGATCTGTCCTGTTTCGTGGCCCTTTCTGACACGGCATCGGGGTCTCACCCCCCGCCCCTTCCTGGGGTTTGGGTTTTTTTTTTTCCCTCCCTGTCCCTGCAGCCATGGATTTCCCCCAGCACAGCAAGCAAGTCCTGGAACAGCTCAACCAGCAGCGGCAGCTGGGTTTGCTCTGTGACTGCACCTTCGTGGTGGATGGCATCGACTTCAAGGCCCACAAAGCCGTGCTGGCGGCCTGCAGCGAGTATTTCAGGATGCTTTTTGTCGACCAAAAGGATGTGGTGCACCTCGACATCAGCAACGCAGCAGGTAGGCAAGAAGGTTGTCTGATATCCCTCTGAGCTGCTTAATCAGAGCAGTTTGGTGCCCAAGGTTTGAGGGAGGCTCTTCAACCTGGTGTTTCCTGCACTTTGGGCTTTTCAGAATGGCGCGGCCCAGAGGCGAGAGCTTATTTCTGTCTGTGTCTCCTCCTTTGCAGGCCTGGGCCAGGTTTTGGAGTTCATGTACACGGCTAAGCTGAGCCTGAACCCCGACAACGTCGAAGACGTGCTGGCTGTGGCAGGTTTCCTCCAGATGCAGGAGATTGTCAGTGCCTGTAATGCCCTCAAGTCCCTCTCTGGGCCAGCAGAAAGCTCTGCTGAGAGCCAGCAACCTCTCGCTGGGATCGGTACGTAGTCTCCTCCATTTCCCTCACCCAGAGAGGCTGGGAATTGCTCCACGGAGTGGCCACCACCCAAACCCACGCCTTGGATACATCCCCTGGTGCCCAAGGGTGTCTGCATGGGGTTTGTGTGGCACCAGCAGTTGAAGGACTGATGCGTCCTTGAATTTTTATGGGATTTGGGAATCCTTGTGGCAGCCGTCGGGGTGTCCCTGTGTGGGCAGCAAAAGCTGGAGTGCCTTGCCTTGTCCCTCACAGGGGTTGACAAGGTGACTCTTGAGGACAAGAGATCGACTGTGGAAGCACTGGGTGATGTTGACAGAATAAAACCAGTTCCTCCCCAGCTGGAGGGGAAGGAAGAGATGCCCGTGGCCGCAGCGGCGCAGGCGGGGCAGCTGGGTGGCCAAAGAGGTGAGCTGACACCCAAAATCCCACTGTCCTGCTGCTGGGCTCTGCTGTGTGGAGCCTGGTGTCTCCTCCAGCGTCCCCAGGACACTCTGGTGTTTGTAGGAGCAGACACTGGTGTCCAAGAGGGCCCCGTTGCCGAATTTCCCAACCACCCGCAGCCGGTGGAGAGCGTGGTCAGCAGCGGCAGCCCCACGGTGAAAGGCAGCATCTCTCTGGGCACTGAAACGGGAGGTGGGTTCCTGAGCAAGGAGGGTGGGGGGGACTTTGTGTCTGCCCTTTCCCTTCAGCTCAGGCAAGGACTGAACCCTTGGTTTTCCCAGCAATTAATTTCATTAGAATTTTGCTGTTTGAACGCAGCGGGTGGGAAACGTTCCTCTGTCTGCGCGGGCTTTGGGATTTTAAGGCTAAAAACCTGCAAATCTGAACTGGCTCCAGGCAGAGGTCTCAGCACCTGTGTCATGTGCTGGAGTTTTGGGATTCCCCTGAGGGCAGCAGGGCAGGTTTAAACCCTCTCACCATAAACCTGGGCTTAAAGTTAGGAAATAAGGGTGAGTTCTCTGTCTCTTGATGCTCCTCCCGTCTCTAGTGTCCCTGTTTTCCAACTGCCTGCAGAAATGGAGCTGGAGGGGAAGGAGGAAGAGGGGGAGATGATGGCAGAGGATGAAGAGGAGGCTAAAATCCCTGAGGAGGAGCAGCCACGGTTAGAAAATGGAGAAAACACTGAAGATAATGAATCAGGAAGCACCGACTCCGGGCAGGAGAATTTGGGTGAAACCCGCCTGCTGCGTTCGGGCACTTACAGCGACAGGACCGAGTCGAAAGCCTACGGCTCCGTCACACACAAGTGTGAGGTGAGGCCAACCCTGGCCCCCAGCCACCTCTCCTGTCCCTCGGGGGACATCGTGTGTCACTGTCCCCTCCTGTCCCTGTCCCTCTCTCCTTCCCTAGGACTGTGGGAAGGAGTTCACCCACACCGGGAACTTCAAGCGGCACATCCGTATCCACACCGGTGAGAAACCCTTCTCCTGCAGGGAGTGTAACAAAGCCTTCTCTGACCCAGCTGCCTGCAAAGCCCACGAGAAGACCCACAGGTACGTCACCACCAGGGCCTGGGAGGTGCCACCAGGGTGGAGAAGGGCTTGTGACAATGTCAAGGGGTTGGCTGAGGTTTGTGGAAGAGGCCGCTCCAGCTCTGCCTCTGGCTCCGAGACTCCTGGCACATCGTTGGGGTGCTGCCAGCTGTGGGATGACACCCACGGTGCCCCAAAAATGTGGTTTTTGCTTTAAAAGACCAAACCCCTGCGAAATCCATCAGCGTGGTGGTGTGGTCTGGGAGGAGGCTTATCTTTCTGACCCTGTCCTTCCCTTTTGCCTTGTGTCCTGGGGGATCTAGCTGAGGTGGTGGAGCTCGGGTTGGGGGGGGGAAGCTCAACAATCTGATTATTATTATATTTTATTATTTTTTTTTTTCCCTGGTGTGACAATCTCTCCTCCCCAGCCCACTGAAGCCCTACGGCTGCGAGGAGTGTGGGAAGAGCTACCGCCTCATCAGCCTCCTGAACCTCCACAAGAAACGGCACACGGGGGAGGCCAAATACCGCTGCGACGACTGTGGCAAGCTCTTCACCACCTCTGGCAACCTCAAACGGCACCAGCTGGTCCACAGCGGGGAGAAACCCTACCAGTGTGACTACTGTGGGCGCTCCTTCTCCGACCCCACCTCCAAAATGCGCCACCTGGAGACCCACGACACCGACAAGGAGCACAAATGTCCCCACTGTGACAAGAAATTCAACCAGGTGAGTTGGGGGGGGGGACATATAAAGAGCTGGAGGGAGATGAGGGGTGAAATGGGGCAAGGTTGGAGGTGGGGGGGGGAGAATCTCAGCCTCCCTTTCTCTATCCTGCCCCCCCTCCCTCCTCCTCTCCAGGTGGGGAACCTGAAGGCTCACTTGAAGATTCACATCGCGGACGGGCCCCTCAAATGTCGGGAGTGTGGCAAACAGTTCACCACTTCAGGTAGCCCGGGGTTGGTAGGTGGTGAGGTCTGAGTGATGGTTTGGCTGGCTCAGGGAGGAGGGGGGGGACACCCAGGGATGGTTCCTTGAGGAGAAAGGGAGGGGACACCCAGGGACTGGAGCTGGAGAAAGGATTTCATCCTGGACACGGGATGGTGGTGCCACGTGGTTGTGGGGCATAAATTCACCCCCCTCCATGAGGCTGAGCAGTTTCCATGGGAACACACCCCGGGGGTGCTCTGGGAAAGAGCCTTTGATCCAGGTTTTGGGGATGAGGACGTCTCCTTCCATCTCCCCAAATCCCTGTGGAGCCAGAGGGCTCTGGATGAGCTCCATGGAGTCTTTCCATCCCCTCAAAAACGGGCTGCTTCTTCTGGTTGTCCCCACCACCACCACCATCACCTTACCCTCAGCACCACGGAGCGATGGTGTGACATTACCACCTGCTCCCCGCTCCCTAAACAGCCAAGGGGAGCTAGTGGGGTGCTGGGAAGGAGGGAGCCCCATATCCCCTGTGTGTCTGTGTCCCCCCCAAGCCCCCCCCATCTGAGCCTCCTCTTCTTTTAGGCAACCTCAAAAGGCACCTCCGCATCCACAGTGGGGAAAAACCCTACGTCTGTGTCCACTGCCAGCGCCAATTCGCCGACCCCGGGGCGCTGCAGCGACACGTCCGCATCCACACCGGTAGGGACACCCCCCTTCCCACCCTATTTTCCCCAAAAAAATCCCTTTGGGACACCTTTTTGCTTCTCATCTCTTGATTTTTTTATTTTTTTTTCCCCCCAACCACCACCAGGAGAAAAGCCGTGCCAGTGTTTGATCTGTGGGAAAGCCTTCACCCAAGCCAGTTCCCTCATCGCCCACGTGCGCCAGCACACGGGGGAGAAACCCTACGTCTGTGAACGCTGTGGGAAGAGGTGAGGGGGGGGGCACCCCCTAAATTTTGGGGCAGGTAACCCTTAAATTGAGGGGGCACTTCCACCCACCCTCCACGGCCAGGGGCTGGAACCAGCACAGGTTGGGGGTGACCTGCTGGAGAGCAGCTCTGAGGAGAAAGACCTGAGAGTCCTGGTGGACAACAGGATGCCCACGAGCCAGCAATGGGCCCTGGTGGCCAAGAAGGCCAATGG
>BJBW01011050.1:0-56200 GCA_004320125.1 Scolopax mira | reverse complement strand
GTGGCTGCAGTGACCTCAGGTCAGTGAATTTTGTCACTGGTGATTTATTTGCTGAAGTCCAAGGGAATAAGTTACGAGGATGAGAAGTCACATCTGGTTGTCCCACACAACACTGCCAGCGCAGAAAAATCCCCTGCCACCCCCCTGCCCATGTCACACCATTAGGGTCAGCCTGTTCATAGCCTTGGGGTGGACTTGGAGCCACCTACTGCACAGATAAAACTGAACTACGCTACCTACGAGCAGCACTTTTGGAGCAAATATCACCAACACATTCTAACATAAACGTGTTCTCATTAAATGCTTGAATTGAAACTACCAGGGAAACCTCAAATATGAGCTATTTAAACCTGAAAAGCAATTCACTACTTCAAATTTTTCACGAGTTCATACCCAGACATTCAGACATTCATACCCAGTGCTTGCAAAGGAAAATCATAGAGTTGCTCAACCTAAATGTAAAATCACTACTGCTATGTTATAATTCACATTTCTATACATTTAAAGCACCTGCAATTAGAGCTGATGGGGTATTTTCAGTGAAAACAGCACATTTGTGATATGCCCACTTGAAAATGCCTTGTGCAGTAGAAACAAAGCTATTCAAATCATCTTCCAAATATAAAGGATTCAACTGGAAAAAAAACTGTAAAGCAAGTTTGGGGCCAGTCTTTTTTCAGTGGTGCCCAGTGACAGGACAAGAGGAAATGGGCACAAACTGGAGTATAAGAAGTTCCACCTAAACACGAGGAGGAACTTCTTTCCTGTGAGGGTGGCAGAGCCCTGGAAGAGGCTGCCCAGAGAGGTGGTGGAGTCTCCTTCTCTGGAGACATTCCAACCAGCCTGGAAACGTTCCTATGGGACCTGCTCTGGGTGACCATCTTCTGGCAGGTCCCAGAGGTCCCTCCCAACCCTGTGTGATTTTGTGATTCTGTGAAATTAAAAGCACAGGAGATAACAGAGTTTGCAGGCTATTTAGATGAAACTGGCTCCTAACAGCCCTGGACTGCCAGTCAGTTGCCCATCAGTCCACTAAGGCCAGAGCTCTGAGATGTGGGCTACCATGACCGTATCCCAAAATACATACATTTAAAATGCACTGGAAGGGGAGAGACTATATGCAAGATATGTAAAACAATATCCCCCTCATCCGTAAGACATTAAATGCTCATCTTTGACATTAAAAAATGTCCTTCATTACCTTGAGATCAAAACCAGCATTTGTTGGTTTTATTTGTTACAGAAGCTACTTATCCATAAATTCTGGGCAAATTTCAGTCAAACACAGAGGTCTGACCACACTGATTTCAGTGGCCATCATGCCACTGAAAGTCATGCCAGTGATAAAGGCCAGAAATAGCAGACATTAACTTACTCTTCAATACTTGCACGTGGGCATATGAAACAGAAATAAAACAGGGCAAAGGGCTAAAAATTCCAGAGTTTAAAACAGAAAACTCTCTTAAAATACTACTTGATGACATGGTGGAATGGAAAGGAACTGAACACCCCGTGCTATTGTCACTAAGTTGGCCTGTGACTCAGGCTGGGTTGTTCGTTTTCCAGCTTACAACAAACGCAGCAATTTTGGTTTTTTTCTTCTCTCACTGAAACGTCCACGCAAATTCTACTGACAGACTCCTTCAGCTGCTGAGCCGTTCTCCAGCTGAGACAGCCACCTACACAAGTTCTGAATTCAGGCCAATAAATTAAACCACTTAGGAAATTAAGTAAGAAAGTCATTATACTCAAAATTTTCTTCCTTGAAACAGATGTTTCATTTTTCCATGAATCTGTATTTTTATTATAATAAACACAAGCTTCATTTTATGACACTTATGTATAGGAATTCAAGTCATGCTTTGATCAGATTCTAAAAATAGTCTTTATTTTTTTCCCTTTCCTTCGAGTTGAGGCCAAGCAATGTGCTAAGCATTTCCTTCTGGAAGGAAATCTCCAACAAGTTTGCCTCTTTATTTTTAGGCAATGCAGAAAACCAGATGTTTATTTAATTAAATCCACTCTCATGCATTGCACTGAGATTTTTTTTTTTTTTTTGATAGTTGTTGTTGGGAATTATTCAAAATACTGTTAGCTCTTATGCATGGGCTGGAATTTTTAACATTTCAAGGAGTAACCATATATTACTTGTGAAAAGGATGCGTGTATAAAGATCAGGGCAACTTTGCCAGATTGGGCACCCTCTGGTTGACATACAGTAACATCAAACCTCACCAGTTGAACTACAATAACCACCACATAACTCTACTAAAAACATACTATTTTAAGACGATGGCACTGTTTCAGAGTTCAAGCACAAGTGAAATCCTAAAATTAATCTGGGGGGGGACCCAACCAAAAAAAATTCCAAGGTTGGAAGGAAATTAGTACGTTACTGTTTTCAGAACATGGACTGAGGACAGAGAGAATAAGTCTATGTTTCTCCTGCTTCTGTTCATATTGTTACCTTTCCTTATTGTTGCCTTAATGTATTTCCAACAGCAAACATATTTACTTCTGCGATGTCTTAATAAGCATTCAGAAGACACTTAATGCAGGAAAGTGGATTCCTTTTTCAGCATTACAGGTTTGAGAACATTCAGTTCTTAACCAACGTATATGACTAATCGTGCATTGAGTTAATAAAGCTGTAACTTTATACTTGAGTGTGTTCATTAAGATGGATTTGACAAGTATCTGTAAGACTCAGGCACTGAGAGCCTGAGTAGAAGAATTTTAATCACTATAGCGCAATAGAAAATGTAATTGAAAAGTTGAAAATAATAGAAGGAGTAAAGTCAGTGATAGGCAATAAGGATTATTTAACAAATTTCCTTGCCATAAAATATTCAGCAGCGTAAGCACTTGCCATTGCCTCTATCAGGAAGTTATTGCACAAGCATGTCTAATGTATTTTAATATTCACATACACTAATCTTTCCGAGTTATTGCTGATGACAGCAAGTTCAAGCTAATTATAAAAGGAGACTTATTTTCACCAAGTCTACAGAACATTGCTTCTTTTGGAAAGTGCTAGGTCAACTAGACCTCCTCTCAATTACCATTTAGAGGTTTGCTTTATCAAAATAGTCCTTTCTTTTTCAAAATCCTACAAACAATGTCAAGGCATGAGCATACATTCTCTGTCATTTGTCTTTAATGCCTTTATTTGTTTATTTATTTGAGATTGAGGATTATGACTAAATGCAGAAAGATTTGTCTGAACACAGACTGGCAATTATACAGCTTTTATACTTGCTAAAATTCCTTCTCTTCAGGCACAGTGAAATTCCGTGCAATGTGTTATAGTGACAGTCCCCTACCAAAAGACTGCAGTGCCCTGAACTCTGGCATAATAGGATTTCTCTGCTCTAAATTGTACATACCCCAATTACAGAAAGGGAAGAGTGATTCTTTAAAATTCTGCTAACGCAGAAAAAAAGGAAAATATCTGAAGTGATAAAAAAATCCCACAATAAATCCCATAAAATCCCACAATGCACTGAAGAACGATGAAGAATTTTGATTAAAATAAAATTAAGTGCTTAATCCATGTTTAGAATGAAGCACATCTTCCCACACTCCTCAATTAACGGCAAACCAAAGGTTTGTGTAAGTCCACAGATCAGGAGATTTCACGTGGAGCAGACAGGAAATAATTTTGCGGTGCCCTGGGCAGTATTTAGGGGGTTCTTTGTTCAGTGTGATTTTTATGCTCCTTTCAGAGAGCGGCTTGTTCTGCCCAATCCTCCTGGAAGGCAGGGGGAGACTGAATCCCCTGCTGCTGAAGCAGAGCCCATCCTTAGGCATGGCAAGTTCGAGGAACAGCAGGAGATGTAGGGAGGGAACAGAGCTATAGAGAAACTATGCTTTTGTTTCTGCTGTTTTATGAATACGTCCTAAAAAATTGACTATTACAGTCAATATTCTAATTTTCAGGCTTCTCGGGGAACTCTCAGTTCAAGTTCTGGCAGGTCTATCTCAAATCTCTGATGCAGTGTCCCCAACCTTTTCTCTGCACTTTACAAAGGCGATTTCCCACTACACAGCTGAAAGAACAGGGCTCAGTCTATCAGACTAACATGGAAAAACACATTTTCCTTGCTACCTTTTCCAGCCAGCAAGCCTTCCACAAAGCTTAAAGGGATAAAAATCTCTTCCTCTACCTCTTAAGCAGCTCTCTCAGGAAGAGAAGTAGCACATCTGAGTAAAGTACTCAAAAAAGCAAAGAACAACTTCCATGTTGAAATTCATGTCTTAAGAAAAACCTGTGTATCATTTTCAAAACCCAGGTCTTTAATAAAATGTTTATATTACTTGCTTTTACTGGAACTTTACTTGTGTTTCCCTCCCACCTCAGTGCAGGCAGCTCAGACACTTTGATATGAAACACCTAAGGCAAATTAAAGATAGATCTATCTTTCTGTATAAAGGAATTATAGTCCTCAAAAGAATACAAAAGGAAAATTTTGGTGCTGCAGCTACTCAATCTTGTTGTTATCTAAGGGAAAGGGCAGCTCTTCTGGTTCTTATTGAAAACTCCGTGGATTCTTCACAAAACTAAAGCATTAATGCTCTTCCATTTGCAAACTATAAAAAAAAAAACCCAAACAACACCAAGTCTTACACAGATTCTACTGAAGACATTTATGTTAGTTTAGCTCAGCCGAGAGTAAAGGACGACCAACAAGATGACAAAATTAATGGACTCAATGCTTAATCAATAATAAATAATCAAAACTTTTTTTTCTATCAGCCAAATCCTGTGAGGCAGACATTGCCAGAAGTAAAATCCGAGCATCAGTTAAATTAGCATTTTTAGATGTGTATGTATGCACACATACGTGTTGATGTAAGTGTTCAATATTTTAAGTCAAACACTAATCATTTCCCGCTTTCCTGGAAGTCTGCTATTATACACAGCAGTGCTCAGTCATGGACAATACTTAAATTTACAGAAGAGATGACAAATAAAAGCTGTTATTTCACAGAACCGAGGAGCTGACAGTACCACAGGATCACAAAACCAGTGCAATATGTGCTTGCTGAAAACTGCTACTCCTCCCTCAATATAGAAAAGCAACAAGTCTGATGACAGTACCTCCCATCCTTCCACGTGAGACTGCCATTCTTCTAAAAACTCTAATTTTTCCATTTGTCTCTTGGCCTCATTTATGTTGGAACAGACAGCCTTCATGGCCTGGAGGGCTTCCATTAGTGCCGCATAGTCACTGTGCTTCCTCGGAGTCCGCTTCAGTAACTCCTATTTAAATGTTTAAAAAGAAAAAAAAAAAAAAAAAAAGAATCCTGTCTTTGATCTCTAAATGTAAATTACAGGAATTGACTAGGATACCACATCAAAAAGTAGCCAGACTTCTCTTTTACTAGGTGGAAAAGCAATAAAGTCTCCAGCATTGTGTCCAGTTAAGACACAAACTCAGAAAATAAATTACTAACATAAAAATAATCACTACTTATGAAAAAGTTTGCATTTCAGCTACTTTCTCCCCCCAACAATGTTTCTTCACATAGGGGTTTGGGTGGTGGTGGTGGTTTTTTTTTTGTTTGCTTATATTCCACAGGATGGAACTGTTCAATAGCAAGGATAACAATTCTGCTTAAAAATGTTAGCTTACTGACGTCAAAAATTAACACCTGCCTTTCCTGCAACTCAGGGCAAAGCCCCTGTTCCTTCAGCTCACAGTAATTGTTTAATACACTGAGCACTGAACAATAGCTTGGGTGACTCACTGAGTTCAGATGGTTACTGGTAATGGCAGCAATACTGAAAAACAAAAGTTGAGGTGCCAATATTTGAGATTTTTCCATCTTAAGCTACCAGCTCCCCCTTTACAGCTGGACCGGCTGTGGACAGCCTTCAGCACATACCCTGACAGGCGTGGGTACATTCCTCCTATCCTCCTAGAGCCCTAACCCTGACATCACCACACCCTGTATTTAAACTTTACATAAATCTATTAATGTCTTTTTTTTTTTTCCTGAAGTAGTTCATTAGTCATTTTCCCTTGCTTTGTCTGTAGATCCTTCATTAAAAAAACAGAAGACAGAAATAATTTTAAAATAGGCCAAGGGAACTGTTAAACCACAGATATCCGGGATGACTCAAACCTCACTGCAATTATTATATTCTTTAAATTGTTTTAAAAACCTTTATTTTATCATATTTACTTGATCAGATTTTTATGTCAATGCAATAACTGGCAACATTTCAGCTCTAAACTCACACATGCGTTGTGAAAAATACTGTCCAATAATCAAATCAGGTTTCAAGTAGCTCCTAGAGCAGAACCAGCTCTGGCATTTCTCTCATGACTTGAAACAATAAACAACATTAAACCTTACTTTGTTAAGCACAAATTTGTTTCAAATAGTTATTTTCCTGATGACTGTATTATTTTATTTCCTAGCATGCAAAAAATTTCAGTAACTCAGAAGTTTGAATATCTAATGTTTATCAGCACTTTTAACAGTTTTCATTACGTTTTAAGTTGTAACAGTAAGATAAGAACAAACACATAAATGGTCATAGAACCACATGCGGCGTCTTACTGTTACCCTACAGTTCTTCTCACAAATCATTTTCACAAATACTTTTCATTTACAGTTTGGTGAGGGTAAATTAGAATCATCAAAGCATGTCACTAACAAACTCCACTGTCCCAAGCATTTTAAGCGAGGACATGGTGAAACCCAGCTGAGACCAGTCTCATTAAACTCCCTTAAATGGCTCACTTGGGTTAAACAATGGCGAGGCAACCTTGCGACGAGATGCAGAAGGGAGCTAATCATCTTGACCCAGCCAAACTCCTCAGTCCTTTTAATACTGGTGTCAGAAGACTTGCCACTAGCTTTAATGAGAGCGAGCCTGGGTCCAATATCTAATAAAGAGATTATTCACTGTGTAAAGAGATTGTTCCTGCGGTTTGGAAATATGCTTAGCAACCGGTTTTATGTACAAGTATAAAGTCCTAGATAAAAATCTTTTAAGTACCTTCAAAAGAAGGGGATACTTGCATATTCTCTGTATCGGCGTCACTAGATACCCCTCCAATGGCACATCTGTGTTCTTGCGTCCTCCAAGGAGCATGCAATTCTACAGTAAAAACAGTTTCAGAAATTATTTAAAAGTATGAGAAATAAAGACAAGGGCATGTGCCTAGAGCAATCTTGATTAAGCTATATATAAATTATATATGTATGCGTTAAATATGTGATGAGGGAAGTTTCCAAGAGTGTGAAAAGAACAGGCTTGAACACATGCGCTGGCAGGTACGTTGACTATTGTACATGGCAAGATTATTGTACATGGCAAGATGCTGCAATGGTGTTATGTAGGCATCTCCCATAGGTACCCTCTTCATCCAGTCTGATTAAGGGTGGCCCTTCTTTAAATCTTAAAAAAAAAAAAAAAAAAAGGGGTAAAGAAAATGTTAAAAATATTGCCTGATGGCTAAACCATAATGATAGTTGCATTCATACGTCAACAAACAGAAATTGAATTAATTCAGGGTGACCATTGCTGGTACTGTTGGTCCCCAAAGGTGCGTTCGCAACAGTAAGTAGCATCAAAGATGCTTTTAAAAGTCTGAATACAATCATCCTAATACACACACACACACAAACTCTTCTGTTTACATGTTTCTATATTTAAACATGGTACGTAATGAACAAAATATCCTTGGTCATGTGCTAAAGAATACATGAGTCTTGAGAAGACATCCAACTATGGAAGCAGAGAATACATGAGATATTGGGTGGAGACATCCGTGAAAAAGCAGCTGAGAGAGAGAGAGAAAAGAACAAGGGCTATTTGAGATAACAAAGTATGCAGGGGACATCACAGCAAATATTTGAAATTGCTGGAATTAAAGTGTAAGTACATAAAGACCTAAAGTAATGATGGAAATTATTTTATGGAGAGATCAGAAGGAACTGTGATGCGATGGTACGAGATAATCTACAGCTTCAAAGAGCAAGATGTCTAAACTGAGAGCACCAAATGAAAACAGTTTAACACAGCCAGATGGTATGTTGACACAGACCACAAATCTGGATGCAGACACATTGTTGATGGAACAGAGGGTACACAACCTGATGACCGCCCTGTCTTGACACATACCCCCCATAACAGGTCTCCCAGGGGCACCTCTAAACCCACCCTTAAACCTGCTTTGTACTCGTGGTTAACCAGCTTCTATGTTATCATAAAGGATCTCACTTAACCTGCAAACAAAAAAGCTCTACTGATAAAGATTGAGTGAGATAATGTCAATGAAGACTATAGGTTTATGTAAGGACTGTCTCTATACTTAAAGGCCCGGAAATTTATTTCCAGCTCCTGATTATTTATAGAGCAGGTCTACCTAGAGCACACTGCACAAGAACTTGTCCAAGCGGGTTCTGAATGTCTCCAGAGAAGGAGATTCCACCACCTCTGGGCAGCCTGTTCCAGGGCTCTACCACTCTCACAGGAAAGAAGTTCCTCCTCATGTTTAGGACATGTCCTGAATCTATGATGAACCCAATGCAGATCACAGAATCATAGAACAGTTTGGGTTGGAGGGGACCTTAAAGACCATCTGGTTCCAACCCCCTGCCCTGGACAGGGACACCTCCCACCAGAGCAGGTTCCTCAAAGCCCCATCCAGCCTGACCTCGAACCCCTCCAGGGATGGGGCAGCCACAGCTTCTCTGGGAAACCTGTTCCAGTGTCTCACCACCCTCACAGCAAAGAATTTCTTCCTTAAACCTAATCTAAATCTCCTCCCTTTCTGTTTAAAACCCTTCCCCCTTGTTCCTATGGCTCCACTCCCTGATCCAGAGTCCCTCCCCTTCTCTCCTGGAGCCCCTTTAGGTTCTGGAAGGGGCCTGGAACCTTCTCTCCTCCAGGCTGAACAACCCCAACTTTCTCACCCTGTCCTCACAGGAAAGGTGCTCCAACCTTCTGATCATTTCCATGGCCTCCTATGGACCCATTCCAACAGAGGTGGAAGCCCTGTGCATGTGCCCAAGAGTACATGACACTGACACATCATGAACTGCCACAACTGCACACTTGACTTCTTTTCTTACAAAAACATGGTCTTTGCAGTCTTTCATGGAAAAATTTTGCTTTTTTCTCTAGTCAGCATTCACCCCTTCTTCTTGTGTCTGGCCATGTTGCTCCCAATACAAGAACTATGTGCATGCAGTTCCTCAAGTTTTGGGCAAGGTGAGGGATGCTGTGTCAATCAGTGAGGAAAAATAGGGCAACTTTGAAGCTGCTTTTAACTATGAATGAAACACTGCTGAAGAGTAAGAGACTCTTAGTGAAAAGCTTCCTGTCACCCAGTACCCCCTATAATAAGGAAATTCACATATTGCTCCCAGAATCTTTAAATAATTTAGTGAGTTGCAATAGGACAACTTCACCAAGAACTCTGCGAACAGCAGTAGTGAAAACCTACTGCATGATAGAAATAATTAATAAAATTAAATAAAACTCGTGATACTGTCAGAATCGGCATAATCTCTTTTTTAAGCTTCTCTGTGATGTTTTGCTCATAGTGTCATTTGCTCTACAGTCCTAAAATGCAATAATCAGATCTGATCACCCTGAAATTTGGTATCATATCTGAGGGGACCTTCTTAGGCATTTAAGCTCTAATATAGTAGGCCCCAAAACACAAAGAGTCATTCCATACTAAATTCTTCTGTTAACAACTAATATGAACTATTAGGAAAATCAGTATTTACATGAAAACTGGTTTTGCTGTGGGAAAATCATGAGGACCATTGTGCTTAACATTTTGAAGCCCCTCCTTACTTGTCTTGTGAAGTGAAAGACTAACTGCGTAGCTGTTTCTTTTGACCTCAGACTAAGTCAGCATCTAAGATCAGGGTGGCTACTCCATGATCCATAACAAAACATTTTTCTGTCTGGCACAGCCAGGGCCCACAGCACCAGAAGATGGACCTTCTCTTCATAAGTTCTGACAAGTCCTTCAGCTTCCTTCCTCTAATTTCTGTCCCTACATATCTCATCCCTTTTATTTTTTCTTTCCACAGGTACTGATGGATTTACACCCTTGTCTCTTGGCCAGCAAGCTCAAGGCACACTGCTGTATTCCACACAGATCCAAGTGCAATGGTGAAAATATGATGTACACAACCCCTTCCTCTGGAAACACCACCCCCTTCCAACCACTTGCAGATGGCCTTGTAGTTGCAGTTGTTACATGGTGGAGGTGACATCGCTAACAATTAGCTGCTTGGGGAAAAAAACATTAAGTCAGAACACCAATTCAAAGTTTATTTACCAAAAGAAATGTCCGCACTGTTCTTATTTTGTTAAGGTCAAGCAGAACTTTCTGTGCCTTCTCGTGGTTACTGCAGTATTCATCATAGATACGGAATTTCTCTTTCTGCAGAAACAAAGAAATACATTGTTCTTCACTTTCCATTTTGATTGTTTTTTAATTAATAAAACATGGAATGAACACTTTTCAGAGCTGAATAGCTAATTTAGTCTTCATTTTAGAAGGTCAGCTCTTCCTCCTACATTTATTATTTGAGGTCCAGCTTCAAATTATAATTATGAACAGTCTACAAGCATCACTTCGGAATTTCAATCATAGAATGACAGAATACCAACTTGGAAGTGTCCTCAAAGATCATCTGGTCCAAACTTTCTTGGCAAAAGCACAGTCTAGACAAGATGGCCCAGCACCCTGTCCAGCTGAATCTTAAGTGTCCAACAATGGGGAATCCACCACTTCCCCGGGGACATTATTCCAATGGCTGATTGTTCTCACAGTGGGAGATTGTCCTCTTGTGTCCAATCGGAATCTCCCCAGGAATAACTTGTACCCTCGTCTTTTCCATGTGACTCCTTGAAAAAGGCAGTCTCCATCTTCTTTGTAGCCACCCTTTAAACACTGGAACAGGCTGATAAAGTCTCCCCTAAACCTTCTTTCCTCATGGCTGAACAAACCCAATTCTTTCAGCCTTTCCTCATATGGTAGGCCTCCCAATCATCTTCTCTGGACCCTCTCCAGGCTGCCCACGTCTTTTTTGTACAGCCAGGATCAAAACTGAACACAGTATTCCAGATGTGGCCTGACAAGCACTAAGGAGGGTGGGATAATGACTTCCTAATTGATGCAGCCTCAGCATCCTGCTCGCTTGCTTTGTCGCAGCAGCTCACTATTCACTGAACTTGTTCACCAGGACCCCCAGGTACCTTTCCACAGGGCTGCTCCCCAGCCAGGAACATCCCAGCCTCTGCTGCATCCCTGGATTATGTGCAAGACCTTACATTTGTCTCTGTTGAACTTCATAAGGTTATTGCTGAAAAAACTATTTGCTGACATCATTACCTATTTTGTCTGCAAACATTTATTTGGAAATATGATCCATACTTCTGCAGAGTCAAAACCTGATGTTACTCAACTTCTATAAAATGTTTCCATAAACCACTAATAATTTTCTCTCCCCACAATGAATAAACAAAGACTTAGCAAACAAATGAGACTCCAACCAGAGATAACACCAAAACCTAGACTTTTTTAGGCCTACAACTGAAAGCAAAATAACTTATACTTATTTTGTAAAGCTCTGTAACACTGACATCCTTGTTTTGCTCCAGCAGGAAAATAACACTGCTAGAAAACAATTACTGCAGTGGAGGTACTGCACCTGTGAGAAGTAAAATATCTTCACAGCCCAGAACCATAGAGATATTTTACCCAGCACATGCAGTTCTTTGATAAATATTCACATTTTTGCCTAGCATCAAAGGGGAATAAAAATAAAGCACGTTATTACTTTTGCAACCCTGATCCTTGTATAAAGGCACTGGCCTTGCTCATGCTGCAGGGCTCAGTTTGTCAGGCTGGGATAATTTGGTGAATGTAAAAATGATAAAACAAAATTTTGCCCATTTGATATGTTCTTTCTTCATTCTGCTCCCCTCTCTGGTTTTGGTTTGGGTTTTTTTGTTTGCTTTTTTTTTTTTAGAAATGATAATAACCAGATTATTGAGATGATCTCAAAGGACTCTACATTAGCAATCAAGTCATATTTTCTTCTCATGATTATGTACATCCATCGCTGTGACAGTAATTAATAAATACAATTAATAAAGTGAAAAAAGTTAAATAAGGCTGTAATAAAAAATAGCATACATAATGAAGAAAGCAGGTTCCAACTTCATGCTGCGCATTAGGTTCTGGCTGCAAGCACTCCTCCACCAGGGACAGGAAGTTTTTGTGAACTGCAAGAATATCTTCAATATTTGAAAACAACATCTGCAAAAGAATAAAACATACATAAATAAAACATCAGATACAAGACAGATGAAATATGCAATTAGGAGACTAACCTTAACTGTCTCTTCTGTGACATTTTTATCCACTTTGGCTGCAGCACATTGGATCATTCGGTGAAGGAAAGCCTACATGAAACAAGACAAATAAGGAAAAAGATATTTCAGGAAGTCTTGAACAACTTTTGGCAGTTCATGTTTATAATTTGTTTCCCAAATTTCTTATGCTTTGGATACAAAGTCACATCAAAATATTATTCGGAATCTAAACCAAGTATTTTATTTATAAAGCATTTGGTAGTCCTGTTACACTAACAGGACATAAAACCTTATCTACATAGAGTTAAAAAGAGTCAGTGAAACATTAATGAAGCTGAGAAACTGAACATTCCCTGAAGAACCACTTTCACCCTGCACTCACGCCACAATCAAGTATGGGCAAAATTTTCAAATCCTTGCCCTACACTTTAGAAATTGACTACAAAACAAAGTTGAAATAAGCCTCTAATTTCTAAATTAAGTCTAGTCAGGAAATAGGAAATATGAAATGTAACTTTTACCAAAAAGTCATTTTTCTGATGTATTAATAATCAAGCCTATTGTAAATTTGCGTAAATAACAGTCAGTTGCAGCTGATTTTTTTTTAATGAAAATGTTCAGTCTTCCCTCTACAGGACGTTATCCTTGGGGATCAAATGAGAAGTTAGTAACACCACTAATAAATTACCAAAAGAGTTTTCTTATATTTCACATTCAAGAACTGGAAACAACAAGAGATGCACACTAAGTCATTCCAAAAGAAATAAATCATATTTAACATACAAATGATATAATTAATTTTTATTCATTCATTCCATTACAAAGACTTGAGTGCTTTCTGAAAATATCTACACAGTGTAGACTAAAATCTTACATTGACAATTCTTCCCCCAGACACGCATATTCTCTAGTCATTAAAAACTGGCACCACAAGCACACAAATGTCACGTCTTTCATAGCCATTTAGCTCCAATGTACTGTGCATTGTACACTGTACATGAACTCATCTAAATTCTGGCGTGGTGCAAATTCCATAAAAGAGGCAATAAATAACCCCTGTGTGGAAGGATGGCAGTCACAGCATCCCTTTTTTTTTTCCCTCTCTCTGCTGGGACTCAAACATTTTCATTCCCAAACAGTGATCCTTCCTCTGCTGAAGAGGACTATGTAACTGGCATTACACATTTTTATGACTGAAGAGACAAATCTAGTTATCCAGGACATAAACAGAATTAAGTTGGGAATACTGCCAGCACACTGTATGTTTCATATCAGTCTCTACAGTGATGTAGATTTTCTACTTCATTAAACCCCTCTTTTTCCTGACTATTTTGCCTTGCTATCTAATGTTTTATAGATGGTAAAAAAAAAAAAAAAATGAGGTTGATTCACTTGCAGCAGTTAACTGCTGGTGGACGACAGCCCTTCATATCTCTCCTTGCTGTGAATATCCAGAGAGGTGGGTCATGGCAAATTGACCACACGCATCGCCTGTACCGTGCACGACTGATCCCACACAGAGACAGAATAGCCTGTTTAACCCTACAACTCTAAATTCATTTTTCGGAAAGTTTTCACTAAACCAGCCAACGGTATTAAATACACTTTAGAATTGAGAGGGGAGAATAAAAAAAAAAAAAAGAAAAAGAAAAAAATTCACAAGAACTACTTCAGAAACTCACGTCTGTTTTTACTGCCTGTAATCTCTCTCTGTTCACGTGATTTCCCCACAGACCAAACATACTGCTCACCCACTCTTATGTTATCCCACAAGATCTCCATTTCCTGTAGCTGTGAAGGAAGGTGAACATTCACTTGGCTGCGGGTGAAGCAGAAAAGGAGCTGGGAGCTGGGGCATTAGTTATTCTCGAGCAATTCAAGACGCTGTCTGAGAGTCGCAAGGTCAAGAGCAGTATAACAACAGCTGCAATAAACAGAGCTGGCTGTCCCAGACCCCACGTCTGCAGAGGTTATCAGAAACCGAACAGAGGAAAATATCCAAGCCCTCACAGAACCCAGACACGTCACTAATTACACTGGGGAGGCCTAGGATGACTTCGGCCCCTTCCAGCAACTCAGCACAAGCCCCTGTGTTACGTTGCTGGACTCACACTGTAGGGGTAGTGTAGTCACAATGCCAGGTTTTTCCTAAAGACTTGCCGCCTGTTGTTCCCATCAAGGCAGATTTACTTCCTGAAAAAATCATCATGCAATGTCCCACACATCTCTGGATTCAACCATTTGAACCTTTCAAGGCACTTACACGAGAACACTACGAAGCCTTATGTATCTCCAAGTAACTGGAAAAAAAAAAAAAAATCTCATCTTCTTGATGGTCTTCACCCAACTGTCAAGTGAGCAACAATGAAACCTAGGTTTCTGCAATGCCAACTTCTTGCCTAGAAGGCAGAGACACTGCAGACTCCACACACACACACCACCTCTGTTCCAGGACTTTGACAGAAAGAACAGACAGTTGTCATCAGGCAGGAGGATGGAGAAGTAATAGCTTCAGTTACAGTGCAAAATGTCTATTTTTCCATAGTCACAATGCTGGATTAAAGTTATCTTTGAACTTGTAATTAACACGCATAAGGTCTGAGGGAGAGATGGCTATTCAAAAGATGACAGAATTATTCAAACGTCAACTGAGAACAACCAAGAACAGTCCTTCAAAAATTAGTAAACAATAAAAAAGCTGGTCATGTGTTGACACATCTTCAAGGAGGACCCCAACGCTGAAATTACAGGCCTTAAAAGCAAAATATATAAAGATGCCCAGAAATTACTCAGGCCTCAGGCGTTGACAGCTGCAGAGCTAAGAGAAAAGAGTCTATAGAAGCTTTTTGCAGATAAACTATTATTAACCATAGAAAAAAATTCACCTGTAAAAAAAAAAAAAAAAAAGAAAAGTAAAATGGATAACTCAGCCAATGTATGATTCACTAAAGAACAAGACACACACAAAAAAAGTCAGAAATTCCCCTGAGATAGCGCTCCGTGCTTTCTGAAGTTCCACCATAACTTCATAATTGCAAGGATGCAGCTAAATAGCCCCTGCTACTGGGCTGAGCATACAACTGTAGCAATCAATTGGCACCCGTGATTCCCATGCTCATAAAAAAAAATACAACCAGCCAAAAGCCAAAAACCACCACCACCAGCCACCCAAGGCAAAAGATCAGCTCAAACTTAATGCAGTTTCTTTTTTCACACACACACATAAGTAAATCACGACCTGTTGTTTCTTGGAGTATACCGCACATCTTGCTGAAGTTACCTTCAAGATTAATCCCTGAGTGCAGATGTGCCTTAGCACAGCATCAAGCACAGGGAATAACACGTTATCTCTGTGCACGCCTGGATTCCAGAACCCAGACAGTGATCCTCAGCTTTCCTAAAGCCAGCCACTCTGTCCCAAGCCTGTAGCGCTGCAGGGGGTTGGTGTGACCCAAGTGGAGGACCCAGCACTTTGCCTTGTGGGACCTCAAACTGTCTTATAGTAGAGGGATTCACCCTTGCAGCACCACAAATGGACATCTGCTGCCCCTGGACCTCTCTATCAGCCACACTCTTTCTGATTTCACAGAATCACAGAATGGTAGGGGTTGGAAGTGACCTCTGAAGATCATCTAGTTCAAACCCCTGTCAGAGCAGGTCCACCCAGAGCAGGTTGTCTCCAGAGAAGGAGACTCCACCACCTCTCTAGGCAGCCTGTTCCAGGGCTCAGCCACCCTCACAGGAAAGAAGTTCCATTTCATGTTCAGTTTTCCCAAACTCAAGAGTTAAGCGACCTCCATGAAACATTCCAGACGAGCATGTTGTCTGGGTGCCATAAAGAGCAGTCTAAATTTGAAAGACCAGATGAAGAGGAAAGATAAGAGAGAGGATGTTTGTTATTTACATTTAAAGATAAATAAATAATCTTAATCCAATTTTGTTTGCCAGCTTTTAGAACTGTCTGTGGAAAACTTTGTCATTCTAGGAATATCCTTGAGTGACTCCGATTGCTACAACCCTTGGCCCGGCAAAGTCTGAAATTCAAATTACAGACCTAAACTTCCTCAAGCATCCTTCTGGAAACTTCGTTAGCACAAAACGGCATCTAAGTGATTGGCGTACAGCTGCTTGGGAGAAGGAGCAGAAGTGCTCCAAAATGCAGAGAAAATTCCAAGCGTGAAGAGGCACATCTTTAGAAGTTTGATATATGACTAACTTGCAAACCAAAATGCGGGGTAGCAAGTGGGCCTTTTGAAGTAGGAGAGCACCTACACATAAAATATCTAAGTATCTAAGATAACAGTTTAGGGCTAAGTCCCCTCACTCAAGTGGGGACAAAAAATTAAAAAAAAAAAATAAAAAATAAATATCTCTATTTCTGACCATGACTCAGGGTTACTGTGTGGTAAGAGAGAGTAATCCACCTCTACCTTAGTGAAATGTGGCAAAGAATTACACAGAACATTTGGAGAAGATTCCATACTCATAATATCAAAAAAGATAAATCTTTTTTAGCGGCTGTGTATTATTACTTCCAAAATATTTTTACATTCTTTCTATACTAGTCCAAGCTCTAACTCTTTTACCATTCGCTCTAACAGGAAACACCGGGACTCCAAATTCAAAACATAAAGACTGAAAATCCAAATTCAAAGAAATATAAGAGAATCTGTTCTGTGTGCCAAATAAACACGAATGCATTTGCCTGCCCTTTTGCGAGGCAGCGTGTTTCACACAGAACACACACTGAGTTCCTGTTACAGGGGTTTTACTTCTGGTCTTACGAAACATAAAGAGCAGTGTTGTTGGGTTGTTTGGTGCGAATTAGTGGTTTTTTCCCCCCCTTCTATAGTTGCTCTGTGTGGTGGGGGGGGGGGGGGGGGGGGGGGGGAAGAAAACTACCACTGCTACAGATACAGATAACACAAGAAGCTGCCAACAGCACAAATGACTCCTCTGACATCTGGAATGAAATCAGGGAAGACAAAGAGGTCTGCCTGCAGAAGCTTCCCAGGGCACGAAAAGCCTTTGCTTTCTTCACAGATAAGAAATTAAAGTCCTGACATTATGTTAGAGAACCTGGATCACAAAATACCGAACTATTTTACCGAACTATATACCGAAAGCAATCATCCTACTTCTGTGAACCTAGAAAGAAAAAGTCTTTTTTTGATTGAAAAAAAAAAAAAAAAAGAATTAAAGAAAGTTACTTATTTTTTCCCACCACACTTATTTTAGCATTGTTTCCACCCCTAAATCTGCACTGTCATAAACAAAACCAAGGTGGTCTGCAAAAACATACACATTTTTAATAAGGTCATTTCCTGTTTATTTTCACTTTAGGAAACCAGTTCAACTGAAGCATCCAACATAGTATATTGAAGCCTACTGAATAAAGCTAGAAAGGTACATTAAAACCGAGTAAAATTTTATTTTGCACACTGTCAAAAGACTAAGTCCTGAAAAAAACCCACAAGGAATATGTTCATATATTACAATTTTATAAGTGTCTACAATAATAGGTGTATCTTCACAAATGTATAAACACAAAGATTAAATTCTTGTGGTTTTTATGTTTTCTCTGTAAGTTCTTAGTGTATCTATAGGCATCTGGATGGTGGAAAACATTATTCAGAATGATTCCAGAGAGAACACAGAGACCTATACTTGGGAAGAAAACCACCCAAGATCACAGAGGACAATACAAATTTATTTTTCTCATCGTATTTTCTTATCCTACGTTAAATGTATTTTCTTATCATGTCATTAAATGTATTTTCTTATCATGTCATCACAAACATCAAGGCAGTATTTTGCACATGATGGCCTGAGTTTCTGCGCACTCTAATTAATGCACCTCAGATTCTGGGTCCCAGAAGAACACCACGCCAGTTCTGTTGATGTGCTTTTGCTTGATTTTGCCACAAAAAAATAAAAAAAAATCACAATTTCAACAGAGAAGACTGTGGCAGCAATAGCAGCTGTGGCAGGCTCCGTGCACGTCCCCTCCCTTTCCATTAACCTGTGCCAGCAGCAGCGGTGGTAGCCGCTCGGGCTGGCTTCTGCTTCTGAACAAAAGACTCTTCTTCTCTCCCCAGCAATTCACCAGCTGAGGCACCACCTGTTTCTCCCATCTCGCCTGCAGGACTGGATGAATCACAAGCAGCAGAGAGAGCATCAGCCAAGGTCAGAATATGCAATATATTCCTTTTCCCCACCTACCCAGAGCCACTCTCAAAGCTGCCTCCAGACCCTGCTGCCTGTAAGGACAAGGGAATAGATGGACCACATCTGCAATATTTCCCATTCCAGCCCTAATTTCCTTTCCACAGCTGACCAAGCTATTTCCTTCTCCATTCCTCCAACCCAAAGGGGCATCAATCTGCTTCAAAGCCCTGGCTCCTTTCCCTAAAGTAAACAAGAACTCAGAAGTAAACACACACCCACACAAAAATGACTGCGCTGAAGAACCGTGGATCTTCATCACCCTGCTCAGAAATGATGAATATACTATTGCCGCATTTTGGGATAACCATAACCCTTTCTCCATCATGTATATATTTTTATTTTCTGCTAAAGCTGTTCTTTAACATATCAGAAAACTTTTTTCCAAGAGAAGAGCAAGAAAATAGTTTCCCACCTCGTCCTGTATATCAATACCTTTTCCACATGACAATGTTTTTCCACAGTTTGCTGCACATCTTGTTCATGCTTTCATGCCCACTGAAACTCCTAACTCAGTTTCCTCCTTTGACAAGGAAATGGCCCCTGAACCGATCTCCCCCACCTCTATAATCACCTCTCTGAGCCATGACTGTGCTTCCACTTTTGATCCCGTCCTTCCTTTCGGCTCCAACACAGCTGAAAGCAGGAGATTTATAGTCAAAGTCCAGTTCTCCTCAGCCAGGAGGGAAGTCAGATGTCTCCACCCTCTTCCTTGTACTGAAGCCACTCTCAAAAAGATTTAGTACAGCCTTTTCCTGGCCCAAAACAGAAGATATTCTTCCTTTTCTTCACAGATGTCAAGAATCCTGACACCACCATCCAATACCTTCATTGTGGGAAACTGGTTTTCTAAGGACTAGCTATTGCACCTTGAGTGCTGTGTCCAATTTTGGGGCCCTCACAACAAAAAAAGACATTGAGGTGCTGGAGTGGGTCCAGAGAAGGGCAACAGAGCTGGTGAGGGGTCTGGAGCACAAGTCTTGTGAGGAGCATCTGAGGGAGCTGGGGGTGTTCAGCCTGGAGAAAAGGAGGCTGAGGGGAGACCTTCTCGCTCTCTCCAAAAGGACATAGTTTCCTGGTAAAAGTTATAGAATGAGAGGAAATAGTCTCAAGTTGACCCAGGGGAGGTTTAGGATGCATATTAGGAAAAATTTTTTCACCAAAAGCATTATCAAGCACTGGAACACGCTGCCAGGGAAGTAGTTGAGTCACCATATTTAAAAGACATGTAGACGTGGCACTTAGGGACATGGTTTAGTGGTGGACTTGAAAGTGCTAGGTTAACGACTGGACTCCAACCTGGTCTTTTCCAACCTAAATTACTCTATGCTCTTGCTGGTCAATGCAAGTTTGGCTGATGAATAGAGATGGAGTTACTCAAATGGTCACAAATAAGATCATAGAATCACAGAATGATTTGGGTTGGAAGGGACCTTAAAGACCATGGAGTCCAACCTGCCTGCCATGGGTAGGAAAACCTCCCACTAGTCCAGGTTGCTCAAAGCCCCATCCTCAGTGAAGGCCTCAGGGCTGCTCCAGGCCCCATCATGCCTAAGTGAATTGCCCCATCAGAGGCTGGATGTCAGGCTGGCTCTCACAAGCTGCTGCAAGCTGAAGCCAAGTACTAGAAGAAGGCACTGCTAGAAGACCATCTAAATCTTTTCTTGATTAAAATACAGCTTAACAAGAGCTTTACAAAAAGGGCACAGACTGTCATAAGGGATGAATACCCATCTGCAAGCTGAGCAGAAGGCAGCATCTAACACTTTTGGCAAAGATTTTATGCAACATGAGTTGCTGCTAACCAGCCTTTATCCCATTAAACACACTAACAGGTCAGATTCTGGCCTCAGCATCACCAACCAGGAGATTTCGGAAGGACAAGACGAAAGGAGGGATTTGCCTGTCCCACGTGAACCTTTGAATAGGCCACTGGGATTGCAACAGATGCACCAACCAACCAACAAAATGTTTCCAGCGTGTTTGTGAGGAAGTACAAGATAAATCTTTATTGCATTTTGAAGACTCACCGATAAAGAAAATCATACTCTGGATTGAAAAAATGTTCACGTGTACATGGAATTCCCTTTGGTAACACATCACATGGTCCTGCTGGTGCATTTTACAAAGCGAATAATACACAGCTAATCATACAGCTGATCTACTATCACTCAAGTGGGAATGGAAAAGACATGACGTCTATAAACAAAGTTTACCTCTCATAAAAGTCAGCAGTTTCCTGAATTTACAGAACACCAGGTTCTTACTGGGAAATCTCAGTGAATTCAGCTGGGTTCACCTCCAACAAATCAAAACAAAAAACTAGGAAATCTCACAGCAATTGCAAGCCTGGAAGTAACAGTCTGTTCCTATTAAACTGCAATCATAATTAGGAAAGAATTCCTATGTTTGAAAGCTTAATACTTTATAGCATAGTTTCTGCTCCTTTGATGCAGACATGTCTGGTTATTCTAATGCATAAAAATGGATTTTTCTTAAATTTGCATTTAATTTTTACTCAAAAAATTATAATTTCTCTGAACATTTTTTTTAGTACGAGAACACCAGTTTGAAAGAATTCAACATTTCCAAATTACTTTGGAGACAACTTTAAAATTCTACACATCAAATTTTATTTCTTTTCAGCTTAAATCATCTCATGAGCTTTAGAAAGTGCTAAATGGTCAGGATGAGAAATAGATCTGTCACAAATTACCCTTTTGAAAGACTCTTTTAGACTTTCTGACTCAATTTGAGATATAGAAATCTTGGAAATATTGCAAGAAAGTAATTTTCTGCAATCTCACTTCTTTTTCTTTCCAAAGTTCATTAATAAATTTGAAAACAAGTCAGTCTTTTATGACTCCAATATATCCATCAGAATTAAGAGAGACGTAATCTTTATTGCCAATTATGAGAAACACTTCGCATCTTCACTTTCAGAATTATAACTTAAAACTTTTTCTGACTGCATCTAAATAAGGGAAGGAAAGCTTACGCAGCATCAATGAAAATAATTATTAAGTCCTTAACGATAAAGGCAAGCAGCTAATTAAAAAAAACAACTGCTTTACATATAAATTGAGAAGACCTGAAACTACTGACAGGTAATCATAATGGAAGCCCACCAAACATTTTTTGCATGCTCCATTTTCAACACATAACACTTTTTTTCTAATATTGGATTGTACAGTTCTTAACTGCGAGTTTGTTTAATGCTTAATGCGGTTAGATGCTAATTAGGAATTAGAGCGCTTGAGAATTCTGCATTTTTTCTTGCCAGAGTTGTATAAATAAAGTGTACTTCTCAAAGACGATTCAGTGCCAATTCTGGCTGCCATTTGTATTTGCACACTTCTGCCAAGAACAACACGGAGCAGGAAGGAGTATGAAACGGCAGTTTTCTATCCCAATCCCAGTTCTTCACAAAGCCAAGAGGGAAGCTGCAGTGAGTCTGGTACTTCCAAAAAGTGCCCTCCTGATCACGGAAAAAAAGCAGAAACATCCCATTTAAGCTTCCCTTCACAATCAAAATAAACCAGAACACTTCCCTGCATAAGGAAACCTCTCTTTTGTCTAAAGTAGGTATCCCTAATTCCTATCACTTGTCATTTAGGTAGATCCTTAGATGATCAAAGATCAAATGGTACAAAGTTAATAGGCTTGTATGCAACGATGCCTCATTTCATTCAACAACCTTGTCACATTTCCAAGTTTTATTAAGACAATAGCCTTATTTTGGAAAAGCCTTCCAGACAATGAGATATATTTGTAGGAGAAACAGGACTATATGCCAAACTAAGAATCCGAATAATTAAAAGACATCCAGCTCTATACCATGATGATGTTGCTATTTAAATGCATTGTGAAAGAACTTTTATCTTCAAGGCAAAATAAGGTTTTAAGAATGTCGTATTACTTTAAATTGGTTATTTCACTGAAAATTAAGATGCTCTTGGCTTCTGAGCTCATTTCAGCCACTAGTTTAGCAACACAGAGAGTACTGCAGAATTACTAAATAAATACAAACTGTAAGTCATAGAAAGGCCCTGAACGCAGAGCAAATAATCCCAGACCAAAAGCTGGGCTTTACGATCGTCAGCAAAAGCTAGGGTAAGCAAAACAAGCATCACGAGGAGCAAGCTCCCAAGAAATACAACAGAAATTAAAGGGAATTAAGTGAATTAAAGCTGTGGCTGCCCCATCCCTGGAGGGGTTCAAGGCCAGGCTGGATGGGGCTTGGAGCAACCTGGTCTGGTGGGAGGTGTCCCTGCCCAGGGCAGGGGGGTTGGAACTGCATGATCTTGAAGGTCACTTCGAACCCAAAGCATTCTATGATTCTATATTCCCATCTGGGAAAGTGACATGGGTTTGCAGCTTTAAATTTCTTCTTATTTCCTCCCCTTTTCTAAGGCTGTGAAGTTCCTGTATCTTCTTCAGAAGAGAATTCAAACACGGAGAGCAGGATCTCTTAGCAAACAGGGCAGAAAGCAGTTTCAGCTCTAACATTTTTCTTTATCCAGCTATGAATTTAAGGGCAGGTTATTTTTGAAAATAGTTTTAGTTGTAGTGGTGGGTGTTTAAGAAAACACAGACATGCACTTGCTTACTTAAATGTAAGAGAAAAATTTATGAGACAATTATACATATTTTTGCTGTACCTGCAGTATAAAATGTCATCAACAAATACAGTCCTACTGCACTCGTATAAACAAACTTTACATTTTTAATATTTGTTAAAACTCAAAGCTCCTACTATCACTCCTAGTTTTCACACTTCAAAAATTTTAATGAAATGTTAACACTGATCAGAACAACCCCCACACTCCCAACAGGAGGAAACAGTCTACAAAGCCCCGGCTGCATTAACTGCTACCAACAGCAGCTTATCTAGAGCCTGCACCTTACACCACATTTTTCAGATGTTGTAAATGAAGCCAAATTAAAAGGGTTTCTCAACAGTAATGGGGTCTTCTTGTCAACTAGTCAATGAAATCTTCCTGGGGCAGCCCACAACACTGAACTCACTCATACCTGGTAAGCAAGGCTGACCAAAGCCATGGTAACTACTGAAGGCATGAAGATCTGGGGAAAAAAAATTCTTTCAAAGGAGAAGAGCTCAGCTTTCTTGTAAGCAGCTCACAAACTCTGCTTTTTCTCCTTGGAATATTTTTCCCAAATTTTAAATTCTTTTTCTTGGGAAACGATCAAGGATAGACAGGTTGAACAAATGAAACCACAAGTCTCCTCCAAGAATCTCGAGCTGGCTGCAGCAGTAACCAGAGGTTTACAAGGTCTCTGCCCTGGCACAGACCCAGCTCCCAGCTTTGCCAGGCCAGACCCCACCACGTCTGATTCAGGTTCCCACAGGAACC
The DNA here is from genome assembly GCA_004320125.1 of Scolopax mira. Taxonomy (NCBI): domain Eukaryota; kingdom Metazoa; phylum Chordata; class Aves; order Charadriiformes; family Scolopacidae; genus Scolopax; species Scolopax mira. The sequence continues at coordinate 32,236 of BJBW01011050.1, read as the reverse complement.
AGTGTCATTCAAGGAAAGAACAAGAACCCCATCCAACTGGATCTTTCTGCAGCATTAAAGGATGAAACTACAACCAGGACTGATGCTCCAATCAAAGATATTCCGATGACAAGAAATGGACTTAATATTCACCTTGAAAAACTGAAGGTACTTTAATTCATTTTTTTTTTAAAAAAAAGTGTTTAATAAACACTGCAGTGGCACGTGTACACTTACATGATTTGTGACTTTAAACTCCCAAACAAATATTTTCAAGTGTTGGGGAAAAAAACCCAAAATTCTTATATCATCCATAGAAAAAAGTATGACTATAGCTACGCAAGTCTTGCAGCATGACTTGAAAAAACTATTTTTTTACTTTGAACCAGAACTTAAATACAAAGAATATAATCAGCAATTGAGGAAACTACCGGCTTCTGAACGATAGATGCCAGTTAGTTTTCTTAACTCCATTCCAACAAGAATACAACCATACCAAATCGTAAATCATTTTATTTTACACACAGCTTCATATAAACAAAAGATCGTTGCATGCCCCTGTTGCCTGCCATGAACTGATCTTGTGCATTTTCATCTGCCTATATGGTTTTGAGCCAATTTCCATGGAAATGCAAACATTAATATTTTTTCTGGCTTATATTTGATTCATGAGACACTTCAACTGTGCAAATGCAAAGAATAGTTCACCTCTTATTTCTTTCTGATAGTTATCAAGCCAATAAAGAGTCTATGATAAAAAATTCTAGCTCTGACTTTTTTTTTCCTTTATGCTACCATCTAAACATCTGCTGAACATCAATTATACCACAAGATATTTACATGCTAATCTCTGTTTACATCCATCAAAGAGGTTTCTTTTCTCGAAGGATACAATGATTATCAAGGACATGATGCTAGAAAAATTAATGGAGCATATTCACATCCAGAATGGAACTGCAGGAATGAAGCCATGCCATTTGAATTCATCGACGTTAGCTGGATTGCCTTCCTGTCAGATCAATTTGTAATTTTAAGAAATATGGAACTAGATCCTATGTGGATGCCAGGGAGAAATAACCACGCACACACACACTCACAGGTTTGCCTTCTCTCTCCAGTCCTTTCTTTTCTCCTTTCCCTTCCCTACTTTTTTTTTTAATAGGTCTTATGTAGGTCTATGGCCTGCCTTCAGCTTTGATGAGTTCCCAGCATAATTGCAAAATTTTACCAAGCCATCTGTGAAGCATGAGTTCCTCAGCAACACAAAGATTACATGGCTGTCCTTGTTCCTTTCATAAACTTTTATAAGGGAACAGACAACAAAACCTGATTACAGTAGAATTTTTGGTGCCTTCCTAAGGAAATTTTTTGTTTGAATGCTGGGACCTTAAGTCAAGAGAGCTTATTGTTATCTTTTCCTGAAATAAGAGCCTCATTCTTTTAGGTTACAAAAGGTTTAAACCGTTCTCCAGCTGAAGCAGAGAGGATGGGGATTTTTTTTACTTTTTTTTTGAGATATTAAATCTGTAAAAAATAGCACTAGAAAAACTGCCACTCCCAGTCAGTCTGCAGGGAGAGTTTGTAAGAGCACTACTTAATTTAAAAAAAAAAAATGTAGACTATTCAGCTGTCACAGCATCACACAAATCACCCCCCTTACCAAACCACCTGCACCACAACTGCAGCCGAGGACCAGCAGAACACATTGGTGGCAACTGCCATCTGCTAATACTCACCCAGATTCTGACAGCACTAAATAAAACTGCTCGTACCAGGACATACTGCTGCTCACCAAGACACCCACATTGATTACACAAACTGAAGTCTCCCAGAGTCTTTCCACATAAGGTTACACAAGGATATGGAACCTTTTTTTTTTTAATTTCATTCATGAATTTGCTGTGAGGAATGTACTTTCAGTTCCTCTTCTCCAAAGGAAAAAAAAAAAAAAAAATCACCTAAACCATTCAAAGCCCCAGATACCAGACTTCTAAGAACACCACAAAGGAACAAGGGAACAATAGTGTTAGGGGGACCAGGAAATCAAGAAACCATAAATAAATATCAAGTATTGTTTTCCAGCATCTTCAATAGCTTTGGATCCTGCAGTCCTTCCTCTGGGTGAGGAAATGACGCTGCCACAAGTTTTCCTCATGTCCATAATAGACTACAATAGTTTTCCTTACCTGGGCAAACTGAAGGCATCGAACTTGCAGTCGGTGAGCCACACGCAGGCCCAGGCAATCCACTGTGACCACTGAATCATTTCGTGCCTACAAGGTGCTCCTCCTCTACTACAAAAACCTGATTTTCCCCTGTTAAGGAACAGGGTACGGCTATCTCGGAGATGACCCATCCATCCATCCTTGACAGGGCACTGCATGAATGTAGTGGTAGAGATAACTTCAAAATACAGGCAAATAGCTCCAGGAGCAATACCATGGCTCAGGAGCAGCTTTAAGAGTAGAGCAGACACCAAGATCAAGACCAGTCTTCAGGTCTATACGTGATCTGGTAGAAACCCCATCATCTTCCTTCTTCCCTTGGATCCTGCCCATAGCAAGGACCAACAGCAGGGAGGTAAGTGAGGCAGCGAGGACAGGGCAATATGATCTCCACTAATGTCACTCTAGGTGTGCTGTATTCACAATTATACCAAAAATGTAGGGAAAAAAGCAGCAAAGCTTGCGGGAAGACAGATTTCTCTTTAAATAAGGAGGCACAAGCTCAAAGGAAGAATTAATACTCCACACACAAGTGAAGCGGACACTTCACTAACAAGCTGAAATTCTGTCAGAAGGAAGCAAAAAGAAAAGCAGATTGCTTGGTCTTTCAGGCTTAATCTTACTTTCCCCAAACTGCCTGTTGAAAAGTTACTAATTGCTAGACTGATTTTCCAGTGGCATGTGAAAGAAACCGGGATAAGTAGAGAGGAAAAGCTGCCAAATCCACAGAGTTAGAAACTTTCCACAAGCTTTTTTTTTTTTTGTATTTTATTTTCAAAAGAGACGGAGTTTCATTTCAAAATATTTTTCTAGCCTCTTCTACTGTGAAGACTGCAGTGCAATGATTTACAGAAGGGATGCTATCTCTACAGACAAACAAAACCATCATTCCCAAGAGATTTGACCTTCACCTTCCATCCTAAAATAGTATGGCCGATTACATAGCAGCAGCCCACATCCTTAAAATATGTTTGACTGACTTATGGAACTAAGTGCTAGTCTTGATTTCTCAAGTTTGCAAGGCACCGAAACTAAAGAGAAGAACGAAATATGCAACTAAAACAAACAGTTATGTTAGAAAATAAATTTCAGCTACAAAACTGCAGTAGCGTGCACTGTTGAATTTGTTTTTCTCGTTAAAAAGAAGAGCTAAAAAAAAAGGCACAAACTGACTTATCAATGTTACATCAACTCGAGCAGTAAACTTCAAACTTGCAGGAAGTTTATCATCCTGTTTGCTGACTACAGTTTGGCTTGCTGTGTTTTGATACCATGTTCCTGTTCCTTCAGCTCACGTCCTCCAAAGAGGGGAAGCATCAGAGTCTCACTGCCTGTGTGCCAACCTCCTACCCAGCCCTCTCTCTCATCCCAGAGATGCTACAAAGGGTGTTGTAGGGCAGAAAAGGCTTCAGATCTTCCCTCCAATCCAAGGGAAAGAACAGACCTGTGGCTCATTTAGCTAGAAAAGAGTAACAAGAACACACTTGTATGAAAGCACCCTATATTGGACATGAAAAAGATCTGAGAATACCCGTGGAAACAGGATGACCATGAGTGTCCTTGTGGCCAAGAAGGCCAATGGCATCCTGGAGCACACCAAGAAGAGCACAACCAGCAGGTGGAGGGAGGTCATCCTGCCCCTCTGCTCTCCCCTGCCCCTGGGGAGGACCCATCTGGAGCACTGTGTCCAGCTCTGGGCTCCCCAGTTCTAGGGAACTGCTGGAGAGGGTACAGCAGAGAACCACAAAGATGAGGGGACTAGAACATCTCTCCTATGAGGAAAGGCTGAGGGACTTGTGTCTTTTTAGCCTGGAGAAGAAGGAGGGGGGCGATCTGATCAAGGCTTACAAATACTTAAAATGAGGGTGTCAAGAGGCCAGGGCTGGTTTTTTTTTTCAGTGGTACTCAGTGACAGGACAAGAGGAAATGGGCACAAACTTGAACATAAGAAGTTCCACCTAAACATAAGGAGGAACTTCTTTCCTGTGAGGGTGGCAGAGCCCTGGAAGAGGCTGCCCAGAGAGGGGTAGAGTCTCCTTCTCTGGAGATACTCAAACCCACCTGGACACACTGCAGAGCGACCTGCTCTGGGTGACCCTGCTCTGGCAGGGGGTTGGACTGGATGATCTCCAGAGGTCCCTTCCAATCCCATAGCATTCTGTGATTCTGTAACATTCACTGACCAAACAGTGTGAATATTTAGGTCACAGGTTGTTAATCTGATCCGTTGTCATTTAAAGAGAGAACCAATACAGGTCCAACAAACATAGAAACATGTTTACAGTTAGGCCTCTAATTGTTGGATGGTGTGTTACATTTTAATCCTATTTTTACATTATTTTTCCAGAATTTCCTTTCCTTAAATACAGTACAATACGATACAAGAATTACCATCAACAAGTATACAGAAGAAAATTACAATCCACAACAGCCCTAAAATTGCAGTCATCACTTCTGTCACGAGAGCAAGGATAACTCTTTGATGACCAACATAGGATACTGCTCACCACATAACTGACATGTTGCAGAAACTGTGTTCTGCAAATTCTCTTCTAAACCCAGGATAATGGGATTGACTCTACCACGCAAGAAAAAAATTAAATCCTAATCAGTGATTCTGTAAGCCCTCTTTTAGACCAACTCTAAAGCAGCAACTTTTGAAATGCAATAGTCACCACAGAAGACTGAGCTCCCTTATTAATAGGGTAAATCAGCTGAAGAACACGAGTTCAAACATTAGCATGAGAAAAAAAAAACACAATTTGGTATTAAGGAATATCTCCTTCGCTCCTTTCTGCCATTATCTATGAAGCACAGTAGGTGCACATGACTCACTGTATGAAGAAACTCAGCATCCAGGACTAAGAACATGGAACAGAAATAAAACTTCAAGGATAAGATGGCAAATACTGCACACTTTCCTTCTGAAACCTGAGTGGTCAGGCATCCTGGTCATATGTAATAGAACATTTATTGTAACAGAAAAGCTTTCTAGAGATGCCTCCATTTAGGAGGACAATTAGGCAATTTAGCCCACAGAGATGTAATGTGTGAGGTTGAAAATTTCCAGATGCCGAAAGTTGCAGGGAGCTCATAGACACAGGATCCCTTCTGGAAGCTCCAGGCAGCTTGTCTCATTTCCCAAGGGATGGGTGACATCCAGATATTGTTTTTCATCTATCCTTCTAGACAACAAGGAGACTTCTTTTTCACTGTTATCCAAAGAAATGAACTGAAGGAAAAGAGCACAATTTCCTGCCTATTTTGAAAAAAAATCAGAGTTCACCTGAGGAACAGAGGGTGGAGGCCCAACACTACAGAGTCCTTCTGAGCCAGACTAAGTGCCCAGAAATAGCCAACAATCATAACGCATCGACTTAAAGCAACCAGATCATGCTTAAATAAACAAGCCTGTCAACAAATATTAAAAACAAGAACAAAACCAAAAGATGCTGACTCCCCATGCAGAAGAGGTGGGACAAACTGAAGCCAAAGCCAAATCCCCAGTGAAGACAGAGATGCTCTTGGCTGAGCTACCCCCAAGCAGCTCAAGACATCAGCAAGCTTTGCAAGGGAGATGCATGGAGGATTTAATGGCCAACATCATTTTCCTGGTCATGTGATATTATCTAACAGACTGTGCATTTCCTGACAGAAGGAGGCCTTGGCCATGGGCCTTTTTTCAGGGGCTAAGGCAGGAAAAGGATGGGATTAGCAGCTAGATCGGACTGAGAAGTCAACCAAAAGCACACAGCTGCTCTGTCACACAGCTGGTTTGTAAACATGTAACAGGTAGATACTTTTGTAAAGCCACGGTAATCACTATGTGGCTAATTATGTTCAAGAAAGCACGACTAAGTCATTCTGTAAATACCCCACAATAGTCTGTGTTTTTCTCTTCCAAAACTGGATATCAATTTGAAGATATTTCATAACACGCTCCCATTCAGCAAAAGGACAAGAATATCATATTTGCACAGCCAGCTTCTCCCACAGCACTTATTTTTTTTTGTCAAATTTCTTCTGCAAGTGAAAAATCCCAGAAGCAGAGTTCTGGATTGCACTGGCACACCACAAAACCAGAAGGGTTTCTGAAGGCACCTTGCACAGGTCCCCGTGGAGTGTCATCATTCTGGCATCCATCCCAACAGCCACTCAACTTCCTTCACTGGAACAGCATGCGAAGGTCTGGAAATTTTTCTCAAATTACAGAGCAAAGTTGTCAGCAGACATGAGCCTCCCACTCCTACATAATCAGATTCTTATGTGGGCCTCCCAGACTACTGTAGCAGGGAATCCTCTGAGAAAACACAATAGCTTTCTCTTCCCAAAATGGGCGGCATTTAATGGAACTGAATGTATGTTTCCCCTCCCCTCACTACAAGGGAGAAAAAAGGACCTGCTTGCTTACTTTATTTTGCTTTCTTTTGTTCATGTCCTAGATAGTCCTAGAATCACAGAGGAACTGAGACAAAGTTATGCTCTCACTTCTGAAATAGTACTTTTTCCACTATTGTACATGAATTCCAGGATCTAGATCAAAATCTTAAAGTTCACACCTTGTGTCCCTAAGCCCCCTTCTTAGCAACCAACTGGACCCAATGGTTCTCCACTGCATCACTCAATATAGTGTAGGACAGGCAGATGGAGTCTGCCTCAAGTCCAAAACCTCCTCTGCATCTGGTGGGAAGTCAGTGCACAGAGCTGTATTTGAGAGAGATGCTCCTGGTAATTCATAGATAGCCAGGTTGCTGAACTACAGGTTATTTAAAACTTTTTTTTAGATTAGGTAGCAGACTTTGTGCAATTGAGATAAAGTAATTGACTCTGACTGAGGTTGGCCCAGAGTATTGCAGTAGTGGGTGCAATGTTCATGAGAAAGTTCCCATGATCACCAGGAGAAAACAATCAGCAGTTCCTCCACCCTATTCAGTCTCACAATTTCCAGTGCTGTGAAAATCAGTGCAAAGGTCTGATGAGTCTAGTTTTGGAGATTCCTGGACACTAGAGACAAGACAGGCAGACAGAACCCTCCCAGCTCCTATGTTTAGACTATGTGTGTGCTTTGCAAACCTCATGAATGCCATGGGGATTGTGGATTAATCTTCGACCACAGGAAAACATCCCTGTCTTTACTGTTTGCCTCTGGTCGGAGGGACTGCAAAACTGCAACAATTTTGTTGGGAAGGAGAACCTAAGCTCGTACGCTTTTTGCCTTACTTCCCTGAACCAAGTCTCACTCTCATGCCCAGTCACTGATTTCACGGAAAAAATTGCTTTGAAAAGGTTCTTGGTTTTGTGGCAGTGTTGCCATTGTGGATAGCAGGTTTGTTCCCTTGCTTGGCCTCCCTAATGAAGGCATTCCACCTGTACGGTCTATAGTCCTACTCCACTAGCTCTCGTGCTGTTAGATGAGCCAAATGGGAAAATAACTGAATTCAGCCACGTATTTTTGGTAATTATGTCACATAATTATGTCAAAGCCTATGCAAGGCAAAATCCAACACCAACGTGGTACTCTGTTTATCCATAGGAACGTATGCTATACATATTAGATTCAAGTCTCAAAAGCTCATAAAAGTACTTGTTAGTAAAATATCTGGGATGCTCTTCCACAGAATTTAATGCAGGTTGGAAAAAGAGTAATCATTGATTATTTATTTAATTGCAACCTCTGGCGTTCTCCTGGCTCTTTTCTTCCACCAACATAACACAGGTTATAGGAACTTTCAAGGTCCAAGATTTTCTTCTAAGCTCTGTGAAAATAAAACCCTGAAGATCATTTCACATCTCACTCCCAGGAAAAAAAAAAAAAACCACACAACAACAACAAAAAGCCAGAGAAAGCAGCCAGAACAATAATGATGTGCTGATGCAAACAGGAACTCAACTCTCTTCTCATCATAATAGGTCAGAGACTTCAGAGGTGAGAGGCTGGTGGCTAACTCTGGCCTGGAACAATGTCAAAGACATTCTGTCTGCCCACCAGACCAGGTTGCTCAAACCCCATCCAGCCTGGCCTTGAACACCTCCAGGGATGGAGCAGCCACAGCTTCTCTGGGCCATGCTATAGAAGCTCAGTGTAGTGTTTGTGAGATGCTTTCATGCCCCTGGATGCGTTTGCAAAAATACTGTTCTCTAAATATTGAGAAGCTGATGATGTTGTTGGTTGTTGCAGTTTTTTGTGGATTTCTTTTTTTTTTTTGCACTGTGTTGCCAATAATAAAGAACTCCAAACAAACAGAAACTGGAGCAGGAGGAGAAAACAGCCTACAGGTCAGGGGGGTTGGAACTCCATGATCTTTAAAGTTCATTCCAACTCTAACCATTCTATGATTCTATGAACATACTTCCAACATGAAATAACTTCCTACTCATCGTAGGTATAGAAGCTAGAAGTAAAAAATGGGATGCTGCCCCACATTTGCAACAAACCACAACAATCAAATAGCATTCTTTGCAAAGATGAGTTCTGAAAAAGGTGCTCTTAAGAGGCTTGATTTCCACAAAGGACAATCAAAACTGAGAGGACTAAAGCCACATAATTCATTAAATCCACTTATATTCAGCTGGAATACTTATTAAGGCCCATATTCTCCTAACAGATCTATGTAACTGTAGACGTACCCTGGCAGGAAGGTTTCAGTGCCTAATAATTTCAACTAGTGCAGAACGCAAACACAATTCTGCCACAAAATGAACTGGAAACATCAGTCTATTCACCTTTTGTACAGAATTTTAATATGGCTTCAAGGAAATCCACAGATAGGGCCTGGATGATGCAACAGATTGTCAAACTCCATCATAACGGTTATGCTGAGCTTTCCTGCTCCCTACGCCTCCAGGAAGCTCTCGCAAGTAATGGTCTAATTAATTCATATAAAAACAAGAAACTTAGAGCACAGACAGTGGTTGTACAAGAAACATTTCCTGATGTTCTTACAGGAAATACGGCACATGGCTGTCTCGGTCACCTTCCGCTTTAAGTGCGGAACACATTCCTTTGATTTTGCCATCCCTTAACAGAAACATAGCAACAAGGGTATTCAAACAACAAAAAAACATAACCCTCCCGAAACAAAACACTCAGCCACACATGCTTCTCCACCCACTCCCCCCGAGAAAAGATGAAAAAGCAAAGACCATATGACAAACCTTAGTCACATCTCTGAGTATATAAATGGAAGACGCTCATCCTAACGTCCACAATACACAAGAATTTACAGAGGACTAAAGGCTTGAAAGTGCTCTTTTTATGCTACATGGGTATTTTTCCACAAATAATTTTATAACTGATGTGCACATTTAAGTTTTTCAGAAATCTTCTTTTAAAACTTGCATTGTAAGTGTGTACACATCAAATGCAGGAGGACACCCGCTTGGGAAATCCCTTAATTCTTGCATCAGATTTAAAGGGTTTTTAAATTGTTATTCTGTTTTTTGTTTGTTTGGGGTTGTTTGTTTTTTTCCACAAAATTTGCAGCAAGTCTAAAATGGAAAAACTGCCAGACCACTTCTTACCAATTACTGACTTCTTTCTTTAAACTGAGTTTAAGTTTAAGGGAGTCAGGCATTAGGACAGACCCACCCTTCATATGAAAATCAGGGGAACTCTACAAGAGATTATTACAGTTTGGGTTGGTTTTTTTGTCCCTCTTTCACAACCAAAACATCAGTATGAATTAAATGGGCTTTTCTCAAAAGTAAGGACTTGCTTTCAATGGCCACCTTAATTTGTGCAAAGCTGCACTTCTAAGAGCAAGTCAAATGATAACTAGTACCATCATCTACCCAGTCAATGGTCAGTATTTGAGAAATCCACCAATCTCCTTCTCAGAAGTAATATTTCTGACCCACATAAACCATTCCCTTCAACAGGGATTAAAGAACTGGCTATAATGGAAGTTACTTAAATGATGGTTAGATGATCTTTCATCACAGATGAAAGGCTGAGGGACTTGGGTCTTAGTCTTGAGAAGACTGAGGGGGTATCTAATCAATGCTTATAAATACTTAAGGGGTAGCTGTCAGGAGGATGGGCCAGTCTTCTTTCAGTGGTGTCCAGTGACAGGAGAAGAGGAAATGGGCACAAGCTGGAACACAGGAAGTTCTGTCTGAAGATGAGGAGGAAGTTCTTTCCTGTGAGGGTGTCAGAGCCCTGGAAGAGGCTGCCCAAGGAGGTGGTGGAGTCTCCTTCTCTGGAGACATTCAAACCCACCTGGACACGTTCCTGTGGGACCTGCTCTGGGTGACCCTGCTCTGACAGGGGGTTGGACTGGATTATCCCTTCCAACCCCATAGCATTCTGTGATTTAAGGTCTGAAGCTAACAGCACCTGCTCTGATTCTTCTCATGAGCAGCACAGTCAGAACCCATCTTTTATACCATTCATTAAGAAGTTCTAAAGTACTAATAGTTGTAGCTACCATCTGATAATAACAGGATCTTGTGCTATGTGGGATTACAGAAGAGTAATTACACTGGCTGACATGGGAAGACAGAGCTGCCAAGAATCTCCATGAAGGGGCTACGACCGCTGCCTGCCACATCTTTAGGTAGCAAGTGAGAAGGATGGTAGAAGAAGAGAAGGAGCTGAAGATATATTACTGTGGCTTGCTTATAATTACAGCAAATTTAAATTTATTTTTTTTTTAATTAAACTATCATTTTCATACTGCCTTGCAAGCTAAAGAAAAAAAATTATCACCTCAGAACTGAAGGAATTAGTAACAGCAGATTTGTTTAAAGAGCATTTTTAATCAACATCTACTACTTAAACATTTTCTTTCCTAAAGTCACCATCATCTGCAGTATTTACACTTAATTGTCAATTAGTAAGCACATATAAGCCAGATATTTCAGAGTTGGAAAAGCACCGCACATGCCTGGAACAGGTCACAACAGTAGGTGAATCACTCCATTTAAGGAGCTATGTAGAGGAATTTACCCACTGAGCAATATATTTAAGAGCACTTTTAGTCAAAACTGTAAGAGAAGTTACAGAAAGATTAGGACAGGAAATAAATACTTATGAATGCTAATATTTTGCCTACGGACCAAATTCCAAAGATTATTAAGTTTAAGCATAAATTTGGACTTCCTTCATTTACCGTAGCATGAACTGATCCCTGAAATAAAAATATATATTCCTTTGAGTTTTCTTTCAATTCACCATGGAAATATTTTTGCCTATGTGCACTGCTTTAAATCCTCAGAATCTGAACATTTGAAACTTCTCATTTTTTACTTCTCTGACTAGATCTTAATTTGATGCAAAAACCAGCGATAGCAACATCAACCCAATGAATGCACCCCTACTATTGCCAACCTTTTTTTGGTAACAATATTATGACAAGTATCCAAGGCTTTTGTTGTTTAAAATCAACTTAAACCCCAGAGAATGCGATAATTAGTTGTGAACATCCTACTCTTGTACTGGAGAGTACAGGATAAATTTAAGGGCATCTGCTTATCACCACCACATCTTACCACAGATTTCTACAATTTAATTACTTTGTAGAATAACCTAAGTATAATATTTGAAGTACAACTTCTCATTTGATTTTTTTTTTCTTATAAATCCTTATGGCAGTAAAATTAAATTTCAGCATGTTGAAGTATTACATGCTGAATGAGTATTAGTATTCTCAGCCTTTCCTCCATTTTCCTAGGTACTTTTCAGTGCTGTGGAGTGGGATGGAAGAGAGCCACTGAGAGTTTTGGTGGTTTGGTTTGTCTGGAAATACCATCACAAGAAAGCCTGTGTCTCAGAGTACTGAGATTCCCAGGTTTGCAAAGAGCAGGAAGATCAGGAACATTCCCAATTACATCAACTGATCATGGGACCAGTACCATGTACCAGTGTCATTTGTCAACAAATCTGTTTACATCAGACATTTTGCCCAGAAGTCTTCCCATTAGAAGTGACAAACCCCCTAACTGGATCTTGATCATCTCTGGAAAACCCTAGGCTTCCTTCAGAAGCACTGAGGTTTCGGGAACTATAGCATTCCTTTTATAAAAAACTAGAAACACAGCGTCACCATCAAAAATAATCAATATATACTCTTTCTCAAATTCTTGGGTCCTCAGCTGGATAAGTATTTCAGGGTTTAAAAATTTTTACTAATATTGAAAATAGATAATTTTCTTCTGCAATCTGCAATAGGTAGGAATGCAAGTAATCTGTGCAGCCCTGGAAGAACGAGTTTTTGAACCGTCAGTAAGAAAAAAAGATGTTGCATCAGAATCTGTTTTCTTTTCCTTTACATTTATACCTCTCAAACTCTACAGAAATGAAACAAAGAAAATAATTGTCAAAGTACAATGAAGTAATGGGGAAAAAAACTAAAATAATTTTGGGTTTATGAAGTCTAATTTTTTGAAAATGCAAAAAAACCAAAATAGTGAAATTCTGCAACTGCCTGTTGGAATTTGTAGGGATAAAGAATTAAAGTAATTTTGCTAACACACTAAGCTTCATAATTCAAGGTAGATTATTGCTGAAATCTGACCTTCACTCCATGACTCATGGAGTCTGAGATATAATGCAGTGCATTTCAACTATATTAACATATTAAAAGACATCTTTAACGCATCATTTCTTGGGAAAAAAAAAACACAACAAAAAAACCCCCACCAAAAACTCCTAGTCAATTCATATCCTAAACTTCAAGGGAGAGAACGGAGAGTCACTGCAGCCCAAATTGTAACAGAAAGTAAAATGCCAGAGCATAATTATTTTTAATTGGGTCCCACTAACAATGAGAACACTTCTTACCCCTTGAAAAATAAGGCAGAAATATTAGTCTAATCATCATCATCAAGGCTACTGTCACAACCACTGTTTTGTTTTCATACACTTTTTAGGGTCCTTTTTGATGAATATCTTTTCTATCGGGTGCAAATAACTTAAATACCACTTCTTAATCATGCTTCAGTACAGTTGAGTGTGTTTTAAGGACTAAAAAGAGCTACACAACTATTTCAATTATGAAGAAGCCTTATTTCTGTTTTTAACTATCATAAAGAACTGCAGACAGCTTCGTGCAACAGAGGGGAAGAAGAATGTCTTCAGATGGCAGTAATAAACAAACACCCTTTTATTCTGCTCAGACCTAGTAAGGATTGGGCACGACAGTGCTTAGTTCATCCTATGAATTTAGATTGCTAAAATCTTTTATTCCGATTCATCACCATCTATAATTCCTTGAGATATTTATTTTTTTCTCATGCCTTGAGCCCATAACTGTATCACTACTTGCATGCATCTGGATCCCTCACCTACAAGCTAGTGGGATGGTCCAAGCTCATTCCATGCACAAAAATGAGTCTATTGTGGTTCTAATTTCATTTCACAAAACAACTGAGACCTAGATTAACCCAAAACCAGAGCGTATACATCACACTGATCATTGAAAACAAACCACAAAGCTAGAAAAAGAAAAAAAAACCCAAGTGTTTCCAAAGAGTCCCTGTTGCTCAGGCATCTGAGTAACAATAGGGGAAATTCCGCTTACATTTCTAGCTCTGCAAGACCTGTTCAAAGCTCAAAGCTACCACAGTACATTAGAAGATGATTTGCTCCATGTATTTCAAGGGCAAATTCATTTTCCATTTCAAATTTCATTTCAATTCAATTTCATTTTCAAATTCAAAAGCAAATTCATTTTCTAAGTCATACAGGCTACTTCCATCGTTAGAGCACTGACAGTTCATAAGGGGGAATGCTCTTTGTGATTTTCTCAGCTACCCACGGAATTCTTTGTCCTTACTGGAAACAGTTTCGCGTTCCAATTAACAGTTTTCATTCATTAACATAAATTGGGCTAGGGGAAAAAAAAAAAAGAACCCACAAATTAAAAATTTTACAGTTCTCCTTAGAGACATATACAAAAACCTTACATGTAGAAACAGGTATGGATAATTTTAAAGGTTAAGAAAAACCTTGACCAAAAGCTGATTAACACAGTGATGTTAGCAACTTTATTCTATATTCTCAATGGAGGTGTTTGCTGGTTTTTTTTCTTTACAAAAACAGCAACATCACCACCCATCCTCCAAACCCAAATCACATTAATTAGCTAGGCAGCAAAGTTTCAAAGCATACCAAATGCTTACTAGAGCTCGCTCTGCTATTGTGTTTAACTCTGCAAACAAGTCATGTTGAGGGAAATCTACATGGTAAGCATACTTCAGCTACAGGGAAATTAAATAAAAAAGGTCCTAATCTGCCTAGAAATTGGCAACCACTCGCTGTGTTTTCTATACTTCATGTTATGTTTCTCTGCTCGCTGGAACGAATTGGTTGCTATGAATGAAAAGAAACTTTGCATCTAATCAGTGGCATGAATTTCGGCTGAAAGCTGCTGCGCTGGACTTCTGTGAAGATTCTGGGCCCTCTGCCATCCTTGTGCTTGTGAATGAAATGGCGTGAGCCACATGCCCTCCTCCTCCTCTTCCCTCCTCCCCAAAGCTGGGGCCTTCACCCTCCTCTTTGCTGGGAGGGGGTGGTGGTGGTGGGGTGGGACACAGGGGAACCAACCCTTTGCTGGTGAGACGACCGTGACCCAGAAAGGCATCCGGTGCCACCAATGGGCTCACTGGAGAAATCTCAGCTGCGCTCTCCATCCCGTGCCTCTCATTCCTGGTTTCTAAATCAACCCCCCAACCAACGGAGAGGCCTTCCCCTCCCCCCGACCTGTTCCTGTGATAAATAAGCCCCTAAATTGATCTCCGACCTCTCCACATACTTTTCCCGAGTTACTGCCCACCCCAGAGACCCCGCACCCCACTGTCCATGCAAGGTTTGGCTTTGTTTTTGTATCTGATACATACTGATCAAGAAGAAAAACTAAACAAACCAAAAAAAAAACCCTCTTTATTACCATACAATTACTCTTAACAGCAGAGTCCCTCTCCTTCCATTCACTCCTAAGAGCTACCATACGTTTCCGATTAAAGCACTACAGCCGATGAGGTTTCAGGAGATACAAAATAATACAAAATACCTATTTAGGCTAATTGAATCTGTTTCAAAATTAGCAATAGATGTCCTACTTCACCAAAGCAGCTAATAACAAGCTCAATTTTAATTATAAAATATTGCTGAATCTAAGTGAAGAACAAGCTGCTGTCAAGTAATTCTTTTAATTAAGAGCTGAGCCAGACTTCAAGAAGGGGCTATTAACAATTTTCAAAGAACACACACAGTGTCTGTTTCAGACACGTATTTGTCTAGCCCTCTGCTGCAGTCCTTAACTATGTTCAAATGCTACTTAGAACAACTTCAATAATGCCCTTCTAAAAACAATTTTAAATATACATACTTAAAAGAGAAAAACTGTAAGATACCACCATTTTCCATAGAATACTACGCTAAAGGTTTTCTGTCATTTAAAACATTAATTTACTAAACTTCCTAGCATGTAATTCATTAGTTAAGTTTTCAGAAAACTCTTGATCCAAAATTTTCTGCTCCATGAGAAGAGTTCTCTTTATATACCTTTATATATAATTTATGCAGACATGTCTCCATTCAAACAGCAGATATTACTAAACCCTTGAGCTTTTGCAATTTTTTGGTAAATAACACTTCTACTTTGCTAAACTACTGAAAAATCCATTTTACTAAAAAAAGTCATCTCTAGCACACCTCAAGTAACCTACGGTAATATATGAAGACCACAACAGATCAACCCCAACTTGTCCGGGAAGCTCCTGGTTCTCAGTGCTAGGTCACTGATCTCCACCACACACAAGAAACCTTTCCAAAGCACAGGACTAGCAGGAGTCCAGAGCCTTCCCACATCACCTCTCTCCATCCAACACACATGGCATCATCTCTCTGTCCCATGGTCAAAAGCGTATCAGATGGCACAACTTCAGAAGAAACGTGAGGTGCTTCATAAAAAGTTGAGGTGGGACTCGAAGCTCTCTTCAGAGGGACATTTCCCATCAGAGAATACACTGGAAAAGCAATGGAATTCTACCACGATCGCTCACATTCCATGAAATGGGGTTGGTCAAGCAAAGAGATGACCATGGCAGGAAAAAGTCAGGATTTGTATTTTGGCTAACAAAGAGCTTGTACAGATTACATCTTTATCTACAACACCAAGTAGATCCTATATGGAAAAAAAAAAAAGAAAAGTTGTTTGTATGATGCCAGAGAAAACAACCAAGAGGAGGAGTAACAGGGTCTGCAGAACTTCAATAGTCACTGGCACCATGACAAGGACTGATCTTGCCTTGCCCCTCTCCATCCAACTCATTTAACACGAGCAGTGAAGTACGCCAACCTCTAGTAATCATTTCGGGGGGGCGGTTTAAGCTGAAAAACATGCATTCTGTCATGTAAACTGATACTCACCTCTGCATAACTCATTAGCCTTCTCATTCAGAGCAAATATCTCTACTGCTTCAGTAGACTAACTGCTAATAATAACAGAATAAGTAACCCTCAGAGTTAACCAGAGCAAGAAGCCACACTTTCCTAGTGTTCCATAACCATTTCTAAACAGCCAAGGCACCAATGGGAAGACCCAGGAACTCAAAATTTCAGTTCAAGTTTTTTTTTTAATGCAGGGTGCACTGAAGTGTCCTTATGTATTGATTTCGGCTTACAATTTATTGGCTTTTTCTGCCTGGGTCACTATTTCTCCTCCTGGGTCATAATTCTATTGATTTCTGCTTTTA
This sequence comes from Scolopax mira, assembly GCA_004320125.1. Lineage (NCBI taxonomy): Eukaryota > Metazoa > Chordata > Aves > Charadriiformes > Scolopacidae > Scolopax > Scolopax mira. Next base: position 15,335 of record BJBW01011050.1, on the reverse strand, counting down.
TACTTCTTTCCCCTGACCCTGCATTTATCAACACATTTGGAAAGGCACAAAGCCTTACGCAAACCCTTAAAAGGCTTGGTACCCAAGAGGTCCAGGCTACCAGAGGTGTAACCACTTGGAAAATCACACTGGGGCCAGTGGCTCCGGACTGGAATAAGTTCAGCAGCCGCAGAGAAATGGCAGATGAAGAGTGAAATCAGTGCAGTGGTGTGAAGGGTGCCAAGAACACCAAGTGCAAACAGATTTCTTTGGGCAGCCACGGTGGAGGCTTCTAATTAGCCTCCCGAGCTTCTCACTGGGTTGAACCCACTGGATTCGCACACAAGAGTAAAAGCCGGTTCTCCAACACGAGGAAAATAACCCCTCCACTTCCCTTCCCCCTCCCTCACGTTTAATAAAGGTCTGTGAAAAATAAAGGTGCCAGTTTCCTGACCAAGCTCAACAGAACTCTATTCTTGCGTTATCTGTTCATTAAAAGCAAATGCAATGTGCTTCACTGGCTTGGCCCTAAATCAATAAAGATAAGCTTTTCTTCTGTGCCGGGCACTTACACACAGGCAGGATGAAGTTACCACTCAGCGTGCTGCAAAGAGCCAACGTCATGATAGTTCTCTGCACTATAAAATTATTAAAATAAAAAAAAACCCACTTTAAATAGCCCTTTTTCCCCTAAAAACTTTAAACACCACATCCAGAGATCAAATGAGAAGGGTGTGGGTTTTTTTTTTAACTTGAAATGAATAAAGCACTATTTTGCTAGCTCTTGATCATATAGAATATATATATCACTGAAAGGCACAGTTTACATTTAAACTACTGTTAACACCTGAAGCACTGTGTTTTTTCTTATCCCCATCGCTGTGTTTTCCCTGCCCTACCTTCAAATTAACCAGCCCTTTCCTTTATCTGTTTCCAAGAGGGTTATGTCAGCCAAGTTCCCAGAGCCTGCTGCTCTGTCCCCCAGCAGCAGCGATGGCTTCTCCCTCCAGTGATCCCATTCCACAGGATGGCAGATCACCTTTTCACATCACATTCTCTTGCAGTAAGGGCAAGGCCAATTACCTTAGACAGAAGTAGCCACAGGTTCAGCATTTCAGACACATCCCTAGGAAACAGCTAAATTTACCCTTTCAAACCCAGGAAACCTGAAGAAAGCTTCCAGCATTCGTAGGTACATCCATCCCAAACTTAACATCAGCCATACTTATTAAAGCTTGAGCTAAGAAATTAAAGTTCCAGGCACTCAATTTGTTACTGGCAGGGCTAGCAGTTGCCATAGCACTCATCAGCCCCCGTCTCTGGTCCTCCCTGTACCCCATTCAGGCAGGGTTCCAAATGCCAGTCCTCAGAACGCCGGGAGGAACAGCATGGCCTGAATTCCAGTTGTTCCCAATAATGAGAGCCTGAATGTACCGTAAATAACATGCAAATCTGAGAATAACCGCGGCATTTTGAGAACGCTTCCCCATTATGTGTTATCCAGCCCCATTATCAGAACACACCATCTACAATACACATTAACAGTCTTTTTGGCTAATGTAAATTTGGACTTTCAAAGTAAATATTTATTTAAACAACAACAAAGCACTTCCATTACAGCACAAGAGTCCCAGGATAATGTTAACTTCTCAGTGCTTTTTTGAGCTACAATTACATACAGTAGCTCCTCTAAAAGCCTGTAGAAACAGAGACACTAAGTACGCTTCTGGAAACTTAAATATTTTATTCATGGTCACTTAATGAATTCATTCTTGTGGTTACCAAAGAGAAGTGATAAAAATCTGTCTCCTTTTATCCATACCCGGGGCAGGCAGAAAAGACTGAAAGTAAAAAAATGGAATATGAATAAAGGAATTCTTTACAGCATAAGAACAGTTTTCAAGGGAAATCTAAAGCTAAAAAACTATTGACAAATCTGATGAAAATCTTGGCTGCTGAAGTAACACCAATAAAGAAAAAAGGATGATGTAAAGAAAAATAATAATAATAATTAAAAAAAAAATCTATAAATCAGCATTTAGGAAGGGTATTTAATTTCATACGGTACCTGAGTGGGAAAAAAACAAAGAGCCTCCCAAGCGAAGTGCTCTGAATTAGTCCCTGAGGCAACTTCTCTTCCCCTATTAATTACCAAGATAAACTTCTAAAAATCATCGCAACTAGGTAGCTGTCTCAGGCAAGGACAGGCCCCCCACTCATATCTGCATAAAAACATATTGCACAACCCTAGATCTTTTATTATTCTGACATAGCATTGCTATGCCTACCCCAATCACTTTAGAACCTGTAAATAAAACTGGTATTAGACCAGTTGGGATCAGCAGCCCATTCCCCACCTCAGTAAATATGTTTTCCTGCAATTACTAACTACCAGGACATTCACAAGTATGAGTATACAGATTTAAAAGTTTATCATGCAAAAAGTTTGTTTAGAGAAAATCAAGGGCAATCTAAAAGTATTTTCATTCTTGCTTTATCAAAGCACTTTGTCACCAAAACCATTCCTTCTCATTAAGGGAAAAACTGGATATAAACTTTTTAATTAAAAAAAACCCTATAGATCTGTATCTCAGAGCTTCTGTGGGAGAAGAGGAGCAGTATCTAATTCCCCAAGGCCAGGTGGCAAAGTCCTGAATAGTAGTCACTAAAAGAGCACTTAAAAACAAAACAAAGAAAAAAATTATCACGTGCAAGTATACACAAGAGGTTGAGAAGAAGTGCCTTGCCCAAGTCCTCTCCCCATGTGAACATCTGGGAGTAGCACAAGCACTGGTAGATAAAATGCACCAGAAGTATTGGAGATTTGAAGAGAACTTGAAATTCAACCAGCAGACTGGCTCCTCAGGGCTTCATCTTAGCCTGGGCATAGCATCAGGCTACATCATGATATAGAATCATAGAATGTGTTTGGTTGGAAGGAACCTTCAAGATCATGCAGTTCCAACCCCCTGCCCTGGGCAGGGACACCTCTCACCAGAGCAGCTTGCTCCAAGCCCCATCCAGCCTGGCCTTGAACCCCTCCAGGGATGGGGCAGCCACAGCTTCTCTGGGCAACCTCTTCCAGTGCCTCATCGCCTTCACAGGAAAGATTTTCTTCCTGAGATCTCATCTAAATCTCTCCTAGAATCATAGAATCATCTAGGCTGGAAGGGACCTCCAAAGGTCTGACTTCCCTGCAGTCACAGGGACACCCACAACTAGACCAGGTTGCCCTGGGCCTCGTCGAGCCTCACCTTGAAGGTCTCCAGAGAAGGGGCCTCAACCACCTCCCTGCTCCACCACCTTCATAATAAAGAGCTTATTCCCAAATTCTTTACTTATTCCTAATTCCTCTTTTTGTTTAGAATGGTTATCCCTCATCCTATCGCTCTACTCCCCCATAAACAGTCCCTCCCCATTTAGGTTAACTACCCATTTATACCAGGATATTAATCATCCCCTAGAAATAGCAGATTCACAGGGACAGCACAGGCCATGCACACCCAGCCAGAGGTGAAGGAACCAGCAGCCAGAGGGTGATGCCTCCTGGGGATGTGCCCATTTACAGGGCGTTAGTTACAGATTTCACAAGGATGTTGAAGTCACTTTACACCATTTATCAGGGAATATTCTTCCAGGCCTGGCTAATATTTTGAAGCACTATCTTGAGCTCCCAAGCTCAAACAGACTAGTTACCACTGGTTTGTAGTACTTTTTGAACAATTTTATAACACACTTTTCCCCCCAGATATAAAATATGGGACCTGAATTCAAAAACTAATGAGATGGTATTAAACTCCACCAAGCTTCTTTTTTTAAAAAAAAAAAAAAACTACCACACACACAAGAAAAACCCCACAAAGAAAGAAAGAGAATTTCCAGAAAAGAAAAAAATATATAAATAAAATACAGCAGATAGAAAATAAATGGAGACAATGAAAGCTTTGAAAATCTGTTTTAGCAACATGTTTCTATAACAGTCATAAGCAACTATACTGGTCTGGTCATGGCTCATCCACATAAAATTTTAGGATGCCTGTAAATTAGAATTAGAGAGACATACGAGGGATGGCGGGCTGGGTGTATTGTATATGATAGTCTAGTGAAGTAGAAACTGATTTATGAAGTGCTATGAAAAGGCTTTACATAGAAGGTTGAGATTTGACAGCAGCTGTGGTAGCCACTTTTCCTAACTGTGCAAATTCACGAAGACAGTAGCCCCCTAAAATCTCGGAGTTTATTGTTTTAGTAGAGCCTTCTTAGAGGCATAAAACCGTGATTTTAAGATCCTCTCTACACCAGTTATGCTTGATTTTCTCTCCAAACTTTAGAAGCAAAACAAGTTTAAAATTTGGTTGCACGTGGCAAACCTGTAGTTCATTTACTTCTTTCATTAACCAGAAAAAAAATAATCAAATCTTTAACCATTCAAGACTACATATCGCAACAGGAATATTCAATGTGCACATATTGCCTTCCCAACCATTGTAGATGGGAAATAAAGCCATTGCTGCTCTACTGCCACTGAATGCTCTCTCTCTCTGCTGTCCAGTTATCTACCACGATCATCATCTGCAAGACAAAAATAAGTAACTAAAATATGAATAAATGGGAGAAACACAGGGTCAATAACCAGAATTGCTGTGATAAGCCAATAAATTCCTTCAGGAATTCCTTGGGATAACTATAGTGAATGCTTTTTCCATCAGCACTAACCAGCGTATGAGAAATGTTTACTCTGTGAAATTAAAAGTTTAGAAATAAATGGGAAAGTCAGATTCTGATGCACTGCATTAGCCCAGAGCTGTTTGGTGGCTGCAGAACAACAGGAAATGGAATGGAATAGCCATTACAGCCTTTATTGCCATGGCACATTAAGACAGACAACAGCACACAAAGAACAACCAGTTGAGACACAAAACAACATTATGCCAAAATCCTGTTTTACATCTAACAGCTCTTGCAGTCAAAAGCCAAATTATACTTGGCAAGTAAATATGGGGAATTTTTCAGAACAAAGATGTGTAACATGTAAGTGCATAATAGCGGTGGTGGTGGTCATATTTTAATATTTTTTTTAATATTGTAATATCATTTGGTCCAAATCTAGATCATTTTTTTCTATTAGCAAAAGCTACAAGTGCAAAAATTCATTGTTATTTTCTGTGCTGGAAGTTGTTATAATACCAATGAAAACTAATTAATCCAGTATATTTCCAGCACACAATACTCACAATATGCCCAAGTTAACCTCATTTTTCATGATAGAGCAATTATCATGAAAGCAAGGCTTGCTCACATATCCCATACTGTAACCTACCAAAAAAAAAATCAGTTTAAATGCCAAGAGAACTGAGTATTTTATGCAACGCTACCATTGATAACTCTTGTAAAGTGGCATTTGTACACAAAATAGGTCTGACAAAGAAATAGGAAAACCTTCAGAAAATAAAAGGATTCCTTTTTACCATTTCACCTGAAAATTTCCACTCACACCTAAGGAAATTTCTAAAAGCATCCCATTATCAAAAACATTTCTCAGTAAAGAAGTATCCTGCAAAAAATGTTGGAAAAACCTGTATGGCACACATTGAAAATTGCATTACAAAATCTAAGCTAAGAACTTAGCAGACTGAGTAATACCTACTCAATGTATTGATTTAAAGCTTGATATTGTACAGATAAACTACTATAACTATAAAACAGAACTCTAAAAAAAATTAACTTGGCAAAAGTTTCTTCACTTGGTCTATTGAATGAAATGATGTATTAAATGTAACAGTACTACAGCCCCTGTTAAACTTTTATTTTCGTGTATTCCAGCTAGAATAAGCTTTAATCACGTCTCAAAGTCATCTCTACCATCTCAAGGGAGTGTTCTGTACCATATGTATATGAAATTTAAAGACAAGCAATCTTATGAACTCAAACTGAATCTTGACTTAAAAAGATATTTGTATAGGGTTTGGGGGGAAAGGATCAGATTCTTTGTCTTTCCCTACCTACAGGAAACCTCAGCGTACCTCACCTTAGCAGTATCAGCTAATTTATCCTCAGCTTCATATGAAGATTTCATCACTTCATTTGCTAAGACACTGATTTACCAGCTTTCCCCAATTTTGTCCTGGCACAGTAGACTAAAAACACCCCAAAAAAAAAAGCACTATTCTTTTTTGCAGCTCAAATCCTTATGATTCTGGAAAGTTTTCACGTTGACTATATTCAGATTCTCCTCTGCTTCCCTTTTGAGGGTGTCACAGTCAGGCCCATATGTAGGCACACAAAATGAGGGTTATTTAATATAATTTTATCACCTCTCCAAAAGCATCCTAACCACAGCACAACATATTAGAGTATCTGTAAAGAGGGAACTTTACACTTTCCCTAATTTAATTTACTTATGCTAAATGCAAATACTGAAATGTAACCAAGACAGGCAGAATGGGCAGTGAATTGCCTGAAACTACGCTTTGGAGTGAACCACCACTTTTCAACGGAGATCACAGCAACTTCATGCACTGACAAAACCCAGTTCTTTGTGAACTCCAACCAAAGAAAGTGTTACCTTCCTTGGGGCCAAAGACCTCTTCAATATCTGCAGAAAACAGGAAACTTTCCTTCCCATTGTTTCTGTCCAGTCTGACTGTTGTAACAGGTCAGGGTAACTAAACATGGGAAAAAAGTCACTTTATTTCCTGCAAGGACAACCCCGTAGCATATGGGAAGAAATTAACACCCTCGTACAGAGCATAACTGCCAACTTCCAGGCATTATTCTTAATAAACAGGATCTCACGCAGTGTCAAAGAGATAAATGAGTGAGGAGTAAACTTAAAGTAAATGAAAATAAAATTTATTGCTATCAGAGCTTCGCCCACATAAAGAATGCTTCCAGGTATATTGCAACATCTCTAAAATGTAGCAACCACATCCAATTATTTATGAAATTTCCATTCATTAATTCCAGTATTATTATTAATGGCAGTTATGTGTTGTTCTGTGTAACTGAACTACAGAATCAATGTCTTAGTAGAAAATGAACCTTTCTACTGAGAGAAAACAGCAGATACAATTCTTCTATTTAAAGGAGTCTCATCTGTAATTCTAACCCGCTGAAAAGATCTCAGCTCTGCCAAAAATATTTCCCACATTACGAAGCAATCTACCACTTGTCCCTTTCAAAACGTTAAATCAGTGGCATCATCTTGAAAACCTGGAGGTCCTTTTTCCTGGCAAGTTTGAGATCAGCTAAATACAGCCTATGTTCTGTTCTCTTTAATTACAAGATTTAATTGTCTCTTGGTAATTACTGAAACTTCATATTTTATCATAAAATAAATGAAAATAAGCAGACAATAAATAGAAACGTAATGGTATTTTCACATTTCAAGCTGACTGGACTTGAAGATATCCAAGAAACTGCATTTCTGCTTTATTGCTGGATACACTCACGTCAACCACCCAACACAGTTTACTTCTGGGACCATGAGTAGCCCCTAATTTAACACTGCAAAAGCCAGCAAGGCTTGTCCTATCAACACAAATGCAACACGAGGAAATCTTATCACATACTTGACATGTTTCTAAAAGGGGGTTTTTGTGCTTTTTCACTTTTTAGAAGAACCAGTAACCTTTCCCTCTTACTTTTCCACCCTATTCATGCATTTTCTTCATTTCCAGTAGTCTCCCCTCCCATTTCCAGAGCCCAGTTTCTCCTGTAATCTCACACCTCTCATTCTTCACCTTCATTAGCCTTGTTGACTACCTTTGTCCTTCACCAAGCCCTGCTTCCACCATTTCAAAACAGAATGGTGAGAAGGACAGCAAACAGCAGCAACAACCCCTACTTCAAGCATCTTCCCCAACCTCTAAAAATATCACTTTTAATATTTAAAAGGTAAATGAAGAAAGCAAAGGGTAAAGATCAACAATATCGACACCAGAAGAATTCACCCCAAAGGAGTACAAAAGATGATCAGAAATATGCAAGGGCTTTCGTAACAGGAGTAATTAGACTTGGACTTCTAACAAGAAAATTAGTGACGCAAGTACTTAGTGAATTTTTCAGGCAGGACATTTAAAACAAGCAAAAGGAATTATTTTGTGGGAAACACTTTCAGAAGCTACTGGTGCCAAAACAAGATAAATTGTATTTTTAGGCAATAAATAAACTAGGCAAACTCAGAGTTACTTAGTTTACATCCACAGTCTCCAGTACAGAGAGCCCCCAAACCACTGGTGTCTCAACTTGGGAAAGGTACACCTTCCTTAAGTAATACTATTTACCACCATTATAAACAAAATATTACTGCAATAGACCAATTCACAGGTTCCTTCCAACACCTCTCATTTTAGGTCTTTATTTTATACTGCAAGTTCATTTGTACGTGGTATTTTATAAGCTTTCAGGAACAAAAAAATCTGCAGGCACTGGAAGGAAGGAAGCAGCAATTATAAATTTAGGGTGGCCATTTTTACAAAGGCATTCTATGAATAAAGACATATTTGCTGTCTTCCTGCTTTACACACTTCTGCAAAACAACCCCCTTCCACAGACAACATTCTGCCGTTCTTTGCCTTCCCTCTACCCTGTAAGGCTTTCTTTTTAATTAAATCCCTGCTTACACACAGCAGAGCTTCAGCTGCTTCCACATCTGTTTAAGTCTCAAATGCCTCTGTGACTCTTAAAGTCCCTTTACCACACTCACACCACAGAATCCGAGGATGTTGTCTCAAAGCATCCTGTCGTAGACTCTTTCTTCCAGGCATCTGGATACACCATATGCCTAAATTCCTTGGGTAAGGTAACTTAGCACACACTAAGCAATAAAATAAAGTGATTTTCCAGTCTTGTTACACAAATTCACAGCATCCCAGAGATCAATCATTTTGCTATACAGTACATCATCTCAACTTTATAGCTTTGTGTTTTTAGCGCCCAGTATTTTTCAAAATGTCACAGGAGGGACTAAGAAGTAAAAACACAGCCAATTAAGTTTACAGAAGAACCTGAGCACATCCAGAAAGTGTATTAAAAGAGAAATCTTGCCTACCATTCTTCCCTTTTGTATCTAGTACTTTCTAGCTTATTACAATAACATAAAATGGGAAATTGACAAGTGTTATGGTATCATTTGTTAAAGAAAATACAAACTATTGAATTATTTCAGGGGCTGCTCCACTTTTCTGCTGTTACCTAGTAATGAGTATTTAACCCTGGAATTTTTAGCTGAGCAATAGCATAAAAGCAGCTTCAGTTTAAATAGACATTCATCATGGTTTGAACTGTCATGCTTTTGGGAGTGAGGGGCAGCGAGAACACAAATATGGCTCGGGGTTTGCTACTGGATGGGTCTCAAAGTGTCTCATCAACTTCACCAGTTTCTGCCTATTACAAGGTAGTCTTTCCAGTACAGATACTTGGCTCATTCATCCTTCACTGCTTGAGAGCAAACTCTTCCTAAACAAGACCCAAGATATAGGTCTCTGAAGGCTTTCTGTAAGCACAACCTCATGAAGATGGTAAAGCAGAGACATCAGGCAAGAAAGGCTAAACTACAAGAGTTTGCTCATTCTGACTTACAGATCCTGAAATATTCCCAGCCATTTCAGCTGGGGACACGGAGATCACAGCCACACATATATTCCCAGTGCCACCTTCAGATTTGTTTCTCAGACTGAGGAGTACGTTGTCCCTCTGGCAGCCAGACCTGTCCAGCCGTTAAGCTCTGACCAGCCACTACCCAATTATATGTCCTCAATCACTTTTTGTGATGCAAATAAAAACATCCTTATCTACCAAGAGGCTGAAGTCCCAAGTACAGAGAATTTCCCATGGCCCAGCTCATACCTAACCAGCTACAGGGATTGACTGCATAGATCTCATGGATAACTCTTCCTGGCCTAGATATTCTCCATTTTTGCAGCCTTTTTCTCCTTTTTTGTTCAGCCTGCCAGCTGATTGCTCTTGCCAAATCCACACTATTCAAATTGATTTATATCCCTCATGAGCTTTTAAAACCCCTCATTTTTAAATATTACAGAAGACACCACGTACACAGCTCAAGCAATTCAGTTCTCCCATACACTACCACGTTCCTGCTGAGATTGACCTGTACACATTATTCACATGGATATCTGGTAGGGTAAGAATTATTTTCCATGACTGTCTCCACTGATGCTCCTCTGTCACATCATGTTTGATTTTGGCATAAGGAGGCTGGGATTGTTGACTCAATGTCTAGGAACATATCCATCCATCCCTCTAGCAATGACTCCATTTAAACAGTTTTATATAAATAATCTGTTAATTTCTCAAAGATAAAATATAAATATAATAAATAATATAATAAAATATATAAATATAAGACTTAATTAATATAAATTCATTTATCAATTACAGAATGATATGGGGTTGTAAAGGACCTCTGGAGATCATCTAGTCCAACCTCCCTGCCAGAGCAGGTCCATCTAAAGCCAGTCACTTGTTCTAACTGTTATAATACACAAAATTGCATTTAGAAGGCAAACCAATGAATACACATAATGTATTTAAACTTCAGGAGTAACTATCAGCAACTAGAGCCAAATTTCATTTTGAAGTGGCCTAGGAAGGTCAAGGATTGGATTAATTACTCTGCCCCACTCAGCAAGGTATTATCAATTTGTCAGGGAGGCTGAATCACACACATGACATTAAAATAAAGTAAGCCACCCTCCTACATCTTATTACTGGTCTCTGCACTGCTCTTCAGTTCCAGCTGTTTCTTCTACCCACTCCCCTACAATAAACTCTTCAGCCTTGAACTTGAAAGCCCATGAGGTGTGCCAGATGGCTTGGCACACACAAAAAAAATAAAAGAAAATCAGGAGATCTCATTGGACCTAAAGTAATTGTCAACCCCAAATACCTCCGTTCTGGCCCTTCAACGGGGTAACTTCAGCTGTGAACAGCCCATGAGAGAATCACAGAAGTAATAAAACTTGCACAAAACAAAGCTGGCTCTGAAGAATTATACTTGCAGTTTCTCAGGCATTTTAAGTAGACAACCATTCTTCTTATCATCAATGATATATATAAAGGGAAAGGAGGGCTTTGCTGTCAGAGTGCTGAAGTGGGAATCGAGACATCAGATTATATTTCCAGCTCTGCCACAAACCTCCACTGGGACCCAAAAAATCAAGATCTGTCTCTAAGTTTCCCATTTGTAGAACTACTCAGATCTGATTTATTAATGACAGCAGTGCACTGAGAGGTCTCTGAGTAGAAAATACTATAGAAACACCAGGTTATCTATTTCCTGAGCAAATATAATACAGTGCAAAAAAAAAACCCCTGTGAATATGAGTTTTCTCTTGTATTTTGAGTATTCATTTGCTGAACAGTACAGCCTGGTCATTTGCATTGCAATTTCAGAGGACAGAGGAAACAAAGTAGAGGTGCAAACCTGAAAAATTTGCTCTTCAGAAGAGTTGAGACTTCAAGACAGTCTGCCTTTTCCTCCATTATATTGATAAATTGCAAAATTGGTGAGTCATATAGGCTGGAAGGGACCTTCAGAGATCATTTAGCCCAACTGCTTGAGCAAAGCAGTGTCAACTAGTACAGGTTGCCCAGTTGAGCTTTGAACAAAATACAGATATTCCACAGCCTCCAGGCAACCTGTTCCAGTTTACAACTATCCTCACAGTAAATGTTATTTTTTCCTCTCACACTGATTTGGAATTTCCTGTCTTTGATTTCCTCTCCTTCTTCCACTACACACCTCTGTGAGGACGATGGCTTCATCTTCTCTATAACCACTCATCATGGAGATGCAGACAATAAAAATTTCACTAGGATTCTCTTCTTCAGGTCAAAGAAATCTTGTTCTCTCAACCTTTTTTTTTTTTTTGCAAGTAATATGCTTCAGGCCCGTCTTTGTCTTCCTGGCCACCCACTGGACTTGCTCTAGTACATAAATTTATTTCTACAACTATGGAGCCCAAAGCTATGGCCACAAAGGTCTCACAACTCGAGAGTAAAGAGTCAAGGATCATTTCCCTTGACCTTCTAGTGACACCATTGTTAAATACCCAGGACGCTGACTGCTTTCTGCACTGCAAAGCTGCAGTGATGACTCTGGTTCCAGTCTCGATCCACAAGCACTGCCAAGCCTTCTGTAAAACTGCTTCCTGGCTCCCAGCCTGTACTGGTCTGTGACATTATTCCATCCCAGGTTTGCCTTCACCGAACTTCATGAGACTCCTGTCAGAATGGTCAGTACTCCATCCTCTTGAAATCCCTCTGCTGAAATTGCACCTTCCTATCCCACCATTCCAGATATTACCAAAGACACAACATGGTATTGGTTCTTGAGGAACACTGCTCATAACTGGCCACCACTTGCAGTTTGTGTTGTTGACAACCGTGCCTTGAGTCTAACAGATCCATCAATTTCCTGACCCTCTTATTGTCTGTTTACCCAGATCAAGTTGATGAGATCTGGATGCAAGGATACTTTCTAAGACCATGCCAAAAACTTTGATTAAATCATCGAATGGTTTGGGTTGGAAGGGACCTTAAAGTTCACCTAGCTGCAACCCCCCCAACACAGGCAGGGACACCTCCCGGTAGAGCAGGTTGCTCAAATCAAGGTAAACAATATCCATAGCTCTCACCGAGTTTCCTGAGTCAGTCATCTCCTTGCAGAAGGCAATCAGGTTGACAAAGCACAATTCACCCTTAGTAAATCCCCAGAGGCTGCTTCCAATCACTTTGTTTTCCATCAGCTGCATGGAAATGGTTTTGAGGATGATTCACTGTATCACCTCCCCAAGGACTGAGGTGAGGCAGACGAGCTTGCACTTCCCCAAATCCTCTTCCTTGACTTTCCTGAAGCTGGGTTTGACACTTGCGTTTTCCCAGTCATTAGGAACTACCCCAGCCTTTTCTAGTTCTCTTCTCCACAAGGCTCCCTGCCCCACTGAGGTGTAGGCACACTTTTTCCTTAGCCTTCTATCTACTACCAGTGTACTTACAGCAGTCCTCTCTGCTGCCTTTCACATCCCTAATTTCAATGCTGAGCTCTGGCTTTGCCATCTCCAGTCTTGCACATCCTTATACTCCTCCTGAGTAACCTGTCCCTAAGCTCCTGAGTCCACACCAAGGCACAAAATTTATTCACCGAAGACAGGGACAATCCTGCTCAGTCCAAACCAGAAGATTGAACCAATAGGTATGCAGCTTAGAATTAAACCAAAAACAATTAAACAAAACTACTGAATAAGAATATGCGCTAGTACATAAATATGCCAAGTTATTCAAGATCCTTCTATAAAAAGGCAGGGCCTAAATTATTCTGATTATTAATAAAAACAATTACCTTATTCAAGTCTGTATTTGATTCATGGGTAGCCCCATTCCTTTACAAACAGGGACATACACTTAAAACACAGACACAAAGTTATAGCCCTCTACAGGCTATAGCCTTCCACAGACTGTCAAGTTGCCCCTACCAGTATCTCAAGTCAACTATCCCCAGTTTGAATTTGTTTCTTTTGGCCAAAATACAGTTCCTTTTCCAACATTTCCAACGTGAAGAACTTCTCAGTTCCTCCTATAGCATAATACTGTTACCAGCTCTGAATTTCTCTGCTTTGACAAAATTGTTCTTCATGCTCACTCCACTAAAAAAAAAAAAAAAAAACACACAAACAAACCAACCTTGGAATGCATGCAGATCTTCACTTGGTGTTTTAAAATGGTGACAAACATTAGTACTGAAGAGGGTTGAAAAATATGTTTCAGTAAATATTTGAAGTCACCACCAACAGCACACCATTCAGTATTAGGCTGCATAGAGTGACTCATGTCTGGACATACTGACTGACAGTCCCCTCCAAACAGTCTCTTCTAAATCAGCAGCTCTCATTACAAACTTGTGAAATATATGTGGCAGAGCAAAGAAATAACTGAAACACAAAATTATATTTATAAATACAGATAAATCAAGAAGTTGTACAACACCTCTAAGTCTATCATGCTTAAGACCATGACATACCTTAGGCTATAGTAAGTCTTAGGAACACAAAAGTTTCTTAAATGTTATGAAACAAAGCTTTCTCCTTTCAGTATTTCAGACTTTTCACTGAACAGCTAAAAAAAACACCTTTTTTCCTTAAAAAGCAGCTTTTCAAAATATAGATTAAGTATCTGAGAGCAGTAAGAGAAAGTCCATTGAAAAGCAGAAAACATCTCTCTACAGTATAATGCAGTAGAATTCCTTACACTTCCAAACAAGATAAAACAAGATAGATGCTTTAAAACTCTTCTGAAAGACCTCTACTTTTTGCCATTGTCACACCTTGCATGAACTCTGTGCTCAGCTCCTGGGGACCCGAATAGTCTTTCTTGCTAATCCACTCCATAAAGCCAGCATTCCACCTTGGGGGCGCGGGTCCCAAAGAAATAAACAGCTTTTAAGCAGTTCCCCCTCACACTGATAAAGATCACAGGTGGTGCTATTGATATAGCCAAGCAAAGTCAAATAAGAATAGAATACCACATACAGATTTCAGTAATGCATAAGCAAGTTAAAAACAGCAGAAATTGTAAGTGAATGGAAAAGATATTGACTTTCTATGGTAATTGTGTTTGCACTTCCTTTTGACTTTTTATGATGAAGTGGCCATAGAATGTTGTTTCTCTTTTCCTGAAGGGAAAGGAAATCACAGAACCTTATCAAAAAACGCAGCCAGCTAAAACCCTTCCCTTCCATTCATTTAAACCCCTTTTATAAAGTATAAATGCAATTATGCAAACCATTACAAAATCACTAATCAGTACTGTAACCAAGATATATATATATAAAATATCTAGGGAGTTGGGCTCGATGATCTTTATGGGTCCCTTCCAAGCTGAGAGATTTTATGATTCTGTGACATATCCATGTGCACAAAAAACAACACACACACATTTTTATTGTATCAAACAACAGCCATAGATGATCATTTAAAAATGCTTCTTTTGTGGACGGCCAAAACCTAATTTCATCATCACTAGTGTAACCATTTTCGGAGTTTCAATCCAGGACACAAATCCTCTACTGCTAGTCAGGGTTAGTAACACTGAATTTGATTAAAGTTTACCTAGAGACTCAATTACTGTTAATCAGCTGTCCAACTAATTAAGACTTCTCAACAATCAGAGAAGAAACCAAGAAACCTGTTGAGCCAAGAGGAAGGCAAGGCTCAGTGTGGCAGGGAAATACTGATCACCTTATGAACAAGTCACACCTTTGAGTGTATTTGAGTTCTTTATGCCTATTGAAAAGCAAGGATTCAGCCTCTCTTAACAGGGCACACCTTTAAAGAAAA
>BJBW01011049.1:23108-34443 GCA_004320125.1 Scolopax mira | reverse complement strand
GAGAGATGCTTCTGAAAGAAGATGCTTTGCAAAGGGATATATTAATTCTTTCCACTAAAAGGAAAGGACTCCCATAAAGTTAATGATAGGGCTTGTATTCAAGGAAAAAATACTTCACAGAGTCTTTCAAAAGCCCTTAGTAGAAGTTTTATTGTAACACACCGGAGGATGCCCATTTTCCAGTTCTGAGACGAAAGTCTTTGCCTCTCTGGTAAAGGTGAAATATTTTTCTTCAGTATTTGGTGGTGGTGCCAGCTGGGGACACAGCTCCACGAGTCCTCTTTGGGGTTACATCACAAAAATAAGTACGGAGAGCTTCTTCTGTGAAAGACTAACTCCCATGCTAATGACTCATTAGCGCAGGGGGGTATTTCAGAGCTAGTCCTGTAGCCATGGTGAACAATTTTCATCAGGTCTATGTTATTTCTCACCTCTTGCTGATTGCATTAAGGAAAGTTTAATTGAATACATGCCAATTTAGGCCAGACTTTACATTTCAAGCTAGCTGCTGTGCAGCATCCACAAACACAACCATCCTTTGACATTTAGAAGTCATTAACCCTGGTGTATATTTTCCTATGGCTCAAAGGCTGTTATCTCTGCTCCTCAAAAGGACATCCCAGTAGAGACAACACAGACTCATTTTGCTTTCAGAAGAAAATTACCTCAATGGATTAGTTAAGGTCTAGTCCAGACTGCAGAGGCCACAAGTGAGAGACCACAACTGATTTTGGTGGTGTGAATTTTTGCCCTCTTCCTCCCTGCTGAAGCTCCAGGTGAAGACCAGGGCACGGCTGGTTTGTCTGCACCAATTTCCAGTAGCTCCAAAAACCTCCTTTACTTTCATGGGCATCTCAAGTCTCAGCTGACCTTCCAGACCAGGATGTGTTCAGTAATCCCTAAATAATCTGCCTTCATTAGTCAGACTTCTTCAACGTCTTTTATCTGAGCATTTCAAGGACCTTTAACTAAACCTCACAACCCTTCTAAGCTGGAGGGAGTATCCCTGTATTACACGGGTTTCACTGAATCACAGAAGATTAAGAGGCAAAAAAAAAGTAAATAATAGGATTTATGAACCTGTATTGGTTTCTTAACTTTTTATTCCTCCTTCAAGAGCAGGAAACAGCCTCAAGAAAACAACCACAAGCCGGGACCATACATACAAGTTGGTTTTGTTCACTTTTCACTGTGATGTCTCCTGAAACACCCAACCCTGGAGTTGCTCCCCTTGGTCTGCAGTCTTGGCGCCCCAATATTGGGAATGATTATTTTTTTTCATTAGCAGACTCAGAAAAGCAGGGGAGAGACGAGATTCTCCATTTTATGGGTGATTCTATTTCCTTTCAATTGGTTGGAAAAGTCGTGTTGTGTGGAGGATGAGACCCTTGGAGAGACACATGGAGGAGGAGGGCTGCTCCTCTACCCTTCCCTCTCCAGGGCCTCAGTGGTGATCGAGTCCTGCTTTTGTCCCTCATAATACCACAAATATTTCAGGCTCGTGACCGATCAGCTCTGTCTGCTATAAGTTTATATGCTGCAGGGATACAATTTGCTGCCATTAAATTTGTTGGGTTTAACTGGGATTTCGGTGGCAGGATGATGAAAATCTAACAAATGTAAAAGCCTTTGCCCGAGCATCTGCATTTTATAAGTCACTTGATATTTTTCATTTTGAATTACTCCAATAAATGTGGCTTGCTGGTCAATTTAGCAATTTAAGTGCTTCTGATGAGCTCTCAGTGCAAGACAAATAAGCAGGTTTCAGCAATCTGACTGTTAATGTTTCATAGAAATTATTAAAAAATCATAAGTGAGTGTTGCTTCCCAGTAATTGCCAGTTTACAGTCATGTTCCCATTGCTTCCTTAAGGAGTTTTGCTATTCAGACCTTTAAAAAATATACCAGCAACTTAGAGAAGACATTTGTTATGATTGATTGGATGCAGACATCTATAAAAAAAAAAAAGAATATGGGGAAATGCAAGCAATATCTCTGAGTTCCTCTGAGTTTTATGGGCAGCAGAAGACTTGGCTGCCTTCATTACTGAAATACACTGCCTCTAGGCAAAGATTTCCATTACCAGGGTTATCGGCCACATGGGCAGAGGAGGAGATAAAAAATTGGTCCTTTGTACAGTGTTCAGCAGAGGTAATTAATTGAGGATCGATTCAGAAGTAATCTAACTCCTTTTTAAGTTTACAGTGATAAAATCATGGACAGATGGAATGGAGCAGGAGAAATTCCAGCCCGGCCGGGCACGAAAGGAGCTGTGTGTGAGGGAGCAGCCAACCTGCCCTGAGACTTTCCCAAGTGTTTCCAAACAGGGGTATTGATGGTAAATTTCTGATTAACTGTCAATAGTGACACTTTCTCTCTCCATTTCAGCTGTGGAGCCCTTGGCAGGACTGATGCTCTCTCGGCATCGCAGCAAGCAGTGGTGGAGAGCTGAGGCTGCAGCCTCCACCTCATTCTTCTGAGACAAGGCTATTCAAAGAGTGCAAATGGTCACTATTTATAAACCACCTTTATAAGCCACCTTTTTTTCCCACCTACACAATTTCTCCTGCTTCTGAAAGACAATCCAATGAATGCTGTTATGTCACTAGTCCGTCCTGTCCCTGCCCATAATCCTTATGGAAAAATTGGTGCCATCTACTGCTATTTTTTCAGCACGGCATCCCTGACATGCAGTCAGGGTAGGAATTACTTCAGAGAATTATTGCCAAGTGTCTTCTCTCTTTCCTCTTTGCCACGCAGCTTTGCTGACCCTGAGATCCTCTAATTGAGAATTCCCGGATTAACAGTGTCCTCATGGCTTCTCCCAAGCCACCCAGGGCCATGGTTTCCTGAAATATTCCCTTTAATAACCCACTTTTGATCTATTTAGGTATCAAGACACTTGACAGGCAGAGAAGAATCCCCTGCTGATGGTGATTAACGGAGCAGACACGGGTGGGATGCCAGCAGGTGGGATGCACATTCCCTGTCTCCAGGACCAGGATGGATGCATGGATCCACACGCACGTTTGAAACCTGGGGGATGGAAAGTAGATTAAAACCAGTCTATAAAGTGCCACTGCAGCATGTAACATTCCCATTGCCAGTGTTGGAGGGGTTGCTACAAAACAATACTTTTTTAATTCTGTTATTCAGAAATGAAGAAGGATTACGATGGATGAGGCACACGGTGGAGAACCAGCCCAGAGTGACAGCCCAGAATCTGAATGCAGAGCTTGTTTTTTGCATTAGCATGTACAGACTGAGCTGCTGAAAGCAACATATTTCTTGTGTGCTAAAATAAATTAAAAAAACCCAAACACTTAAGTTTCTTGTCAACTCCTGGGGGACATAGTGGTGGAAATAATGCATTCATGTATATTTCTCGTGTGCTGTAATGTAGTAAAGCAGTACTGAAGCAAAGGAGGTTTGCCAGCACAATAACTGCAGCAAAACTTTCCCAAATTTTTCTGTGAAACCTCCCTAATTCCCTGAGCCCTCTGGATCCCCCTGACAATACTGGCAATCCCGACTGCTGTATTTTGTCTGACTGATATTTCTTCTATATATTGAGATGTTTGTTATATCTCGGTGCACCATCAACTCCCAAAGTCTATTGGCTCAGAGCATGTCACTTAGGTTTTACCAAGACACAGGACTGGGATGTATGGATAAAGGAAAATGTTTTCAAAATTCATCTATTGCCAAGTCTTGAGAAAAACCCATAAAGATAAGAGACCAGCTCCTGTGTGACTGTTACCGTGTTGGTGGCGATGGAGGCTGCTCCTGTGCTATGGAAGCAAAAAGAGTCTTTTTCAGTTTTGATGGGTATTTCTGCATTTTGAACTGAAAATATATAAGATAAATAATTGCAATACTCCACCATATGCTACCAAACGAAAATGTGGCCATTTTTGTGAGCACAGAAGTGTTTTGCAGCTATAGGTAACATAAAAATGCTTCAGTCGGAGATAACTGCCTCTCTCCAGAGACAACGGAGTCATTACAACCCTCTAACTATATAGATTCTTATCTTCATTAGTTTTTTATTTAACTAAAGAATAAAACCCACACACTTCGGTGGCACAGCACACTGGCACGCAGTTAGCACAGAAGCAAAGCCAAGGGAAAGTCTATATTAAATAAGAAATCAATTTAATTTTGACTCCCCTCTCCAGTCTTTCCAAAAATCTGCTCAGAATTATAAATTTCAGGTGAAGTGTGTGGAAGCATCAGTGGTGCTTCCTCCAGGGAGGGTCCGTGCTTCCTCCAGGGAGGGTTTGAGCCATTTTGATGGCATGGAAGTCATGCTGTGGGTTGCCTTGAGTCCCACGCACTCTTCTGGATGCTCCCCAGCCTGCAATGTGTATCCCTGGGTTCACTACAGCCCTGCATTCCTCCTGGCAGACCCCGCCGCTGCCTTTTCTTTTGCCCTGCCAGGCATAATACTTATTCTAATTTTCTTGGCGAGGTCTCAAGCAGTGCTAGAAGATGGGCTTTGCCCAGCCATCCTGGCATTTGTCCATCTGCTAATGTCAGCCTAGTGTAAGGGACTTCCCAAATGTTTGTCCCACAACCCCAGGACCTGGATTGCCTGGTAAAGGATGAACGAAATATTTTTTTCTATTAATATCAAGGTTATTAATAGCAAGAGGAATCATTTGTGCACTTCGAGTCAGCCTCTAATCTCATTTAATGGGCTGCAATGGGCTCCTCTTCTCCTCCCGATGCTCACAACAGGAGGAGATCAACACCAAATGTGCTTCCACATCTATTAGGACTCTTTCAAATAGGAAATCATTTCAAATAAAACAGGTTGCAGGAGCTCTGTCCTCTCTGATACCACAGTAGAAAGATGAAAGGTGGTTTTGAAGGAAAAAATAAGCTTCATTTAACCTAATAGTACAAAGTGAATGAGAAAGCTTTGACCTATTGATTCAGGGCATGGCATAACGTGTTCCAGTGATCCGTTTCAGTCCTCTGAGGCTGTGTCTGGAATTAAAGAAGCATTCAGGATGCTCACACTGAGTCTCTGAAACTCTCTTTTCTTTCAAATGTGTGTTTTCTTTGGCTATTGTATGAATCGTACGCATTGTTTCCTTGCTAGCAAACCGAGCAAAAATACTTTCCAACACAGAAATTATTTGCCATTTTACGAATAAAATTATTCTATTGTATTCAGTGACGGCTTTTGGAAAAAAGGGGGCATTTGCTCTGAATGTTTGCATCATTCTCCGTTTTCTCTTTCCCAGGGCATTTTCAAGGCACTATATCATGGCTTGTTTCCAGCATTAACATAAAGGAAAACGTCGTGCATGGTGTAAATCCCAGCTCAGCAGAAGAAGCAGCTCCATCACTTGTGCTCAGGCTGTCCAGAAACAAACCCACCACAAAAAAAAACCCCAAACAACAACAACAAAAAGTATATTTTTGCCCCGTTTTTCTCCTGGTAGAAGGTCATTTTTCCAAAGAACATGTGTTTAGCTGGGAGAGGCCTGACCAGTTTTGTTCCCACCATCTTGGTCGTGCTGCCCCCCCAAATTCCAGCTCTTTAATACCTCCTGATGAAGCACATGCATAAATGACATCCCCAATGTTGAGGTTTTCATTTGCTCATCCATGTTGGAACCAGCATCACTGGCTGCCAAACAGACCATGAGCTTCCCAGGGCGACTGGGGTTGGTGAAGCAAGCAGTTAGGAAGGACCAGCCCATAGTGCCCGCTGTTGCCAGTGACCCTGCTGCTGAAGGGTGTTTAAAAAAGCATCTACCATCAGCAAAATCAAACTTGAGGTTTTTCTTTTTCCTTCCTAAAACTTAACGGCTCCTAAAGCACTTCAAAATAAAGTTTTTTGGGGAAAAAAAAAAAATTTCTTCCTAAGCGAAGACTTGGCCATCACAATTCTGAGTAAATGTTTATGGTCGAGCTATAAGGGGCTGGTAATGGAAATGCTGACAGTCCTTTAGATGCAGTGGTCCCTGCTGGCCCCTCTGATAATAAATTACATGAAATGAGGAATAAACAGGACTTTCTGATTCACCAGGGCTATTTGCCTTGTAAAAACAAGTTGGATTTTCAGCACTGGCCTCGAGGTGTTGTTTTCTCCCCAGCTTCTATTTTGGCCCAATGGCTAGAACGCTTTAAATTAGTGTTGGGTGTGTGTTAAGATTTTATACCGTGAATATTTCAACATATATGAATCTTTAATACACCACTGCTCAGCTTAGCTCAGGGAATTTGAAAATTATTGTGGAGCGACTATACAGCTTTCATAGAAACATTGTTATATGATGCACCAGCAAAATAAAAAGCTAAAATTTGTCACAGTACTGGCTGCACGTTTGCAATCAATTTAGCTTTGTACAAATGCAAAAATGTTCCCCTTGGGAATATGCTAGAGATCAGCTTTTTCCAGTGTCTATGGAACACTCTAAAGGGATCAAAAGTAACCCAAAACAGCATGCATATGGATGTTTCACTTACTGAAATGTTCCCAATTTGAAATACTTTTTGGCAAAACAAGTAAAAATGCTTTAATACCCTCAGTGCAAAGTGGAAAAAAAGCCAGGATCAACCCATTTTTGGAGCAGTGAACTCGCAGGTTACCTGGGTAGAGTCCGGCACCGGCGCTCAGCCACGAGCATCTCAACTGCACAGCCTATGCTAATGAGCTTCATTATTTAATAACAAACAGCATCACTTAATTAGTGCAACCATTACTATGCATAAAACACTTTAATTCCACTGAAGGCTGGTGGCAAGAAGCCAGGTTGGGGTGAAGTTGAGCGGGAGGCTCAGCGCTCATCTGTGCACTGAAACGTGGCCATCAGCAGAGACAGAGACAGGGGTTTGCCTTTGGTGCCTTCACTCACAGGTTAATTATACACTGAAATTGCTTCCGTTTGGGGTTTAATTGTCAGAAAGGGGGGGACAGTCTGGATTTCTTCTTGGTTGTGTGGCTGCTGTTGGGTGAGGGTGGGTGTCATCGGTGGCTGGCTCCAGCTGAGCTCATGTGAACATCCAAGCGTGAAGGTGACAGCAGAAGGCCCCTCTCTGTGCCACCATGGGCTTTCTGGGATGGCACAGAGAAACCAGAGTTTGGAGGAAATGAAATGAAGGAAGAGTTCTAGTGCACAAAATGTTGAGACTGACAGTTCACCTGTATTTTCAGGATATCACAACAATTTCCGACTATTTCCTGCCTTACTCTGGACTGAACCATTCAGGCAATTAGCAAAGGTCCGTGCAAAAAACCCCAACCAACCAAAGAAACAAAAAAAAGAAGAAAAAAAAAACCAAAACCAACCAACCACAAAAGTAGCTGCAGTCACAGCCATTGTTTTAAAACATACTGGGTAATGACCATCTGTGGGGCATTTTCCAATTAACCACCAGCTGCTGTAGAAGATGACCGAGGCTGGTATGCACCTTCTCTGCAAACCATCCATCTTGTTCCCATTTCCTTCCTCTTCCCTGGAACCTTTTCTCTTCCAAAAGGCATCCTCAAACCTGCTTCCATTCTTGGCCAGGTTTTCCTTACCCTCTGCAGGCAGGACATGGGGCTCTCCACCAGCACGGGGCTGTGGACATCCCTGTGGCCATGCTGAGCCAGGAGGAGGCATGGCTCCAGCCTTCATCCCTTGCCCAAGCAGTCATTGCCCATCCTTCAGTGTGGAGGTGTCTCAGTGAGGGATTTGTAGCTTTTTGGAGCAGTCCATCTTGCTGTGGCTCTTCCAGGAGAAGTACGTATGAATCCACAAATAAATAATCCCTTGTGTCATCACCGGTGCAGACATTAGTCCTTGGTACCTACACGGCAGATGGGCTGGAGGAGTCTCATCAGCATCCTCGGCGTTGCCAAGTGGCAAAGTGGCTGCATGTGTTGTCACTACATGGGAGAGTGATTTTGGGCTGAAAAAGCAATGAAGCAATCACACTGGAGTGAAATTACAGCTCATCGTTTACCCCCGGCTGGGTAAATTGAGGCAGGATGTGCACCCCAGGATGGAGCCCACCAGAAACCACCACTCAGGTTTGCCCTCACTCCAGAGCCTGTGCTTGTACACCCACCTGTCCCAAAATTGGCTGCCCTCCCAACTCAGGAAGATGTTTTAGCAAACAAGAGTGAAAAGTGTCTTCCAGCTTTGTCAACGTTAGATTTGCTCAGGAACTTTTTAGAAATCTTTTTATCAGTGAATCAAATCTTTCATGGTTAATTTTATTCATTACCTTGTTTTCCTCAAGACAGTATTTTGAAATTGCTGAAAACTTTTATTTTAGCCTTTTCTAAATGAGAAGTAGTCATTTAAAGAAAGAAAAACCCACCCCCAAACCAGCTAAAACCACATTTACCAATAACATTCATGTGAAAAAACAGATGATGATGAAAACACTTGAACGAAACGGAACTTTTTTAACTTTCTGATATGGGTCAGAGACATTTCAAGCCCTTAAAAATGTTCATGAAAGAGAAAATTAGTACCTGCCCAACTCCCTTACGATGCTGGTGTCTAGCAATGGGGCATATGGTGAGACATGTCTGCGATAGCCATGGCCCAACATGCCAGGTCCCAGGGTACCACATGGCTGTGTGCTGGGCACGGTGAGGTCTTTGTTTGTATAATACTTCCCACATACCCAGGGTGCAAAAAGAGGTCCCACCAGTTCTTCTGGTTCCTGCCTGGATGGAAACTGGGGAAGGGAGGACATGGATTGCTCACCATTAATTATAACCAGCTTTTGGTGTCCAGGCTGCACATCCTGGCACAAAGATGTGACTTCATGGAAGTCACCACTGGTGGCCGAGCTGGGAGCAGAGCAGCAGCAGCAGCCACCTTCTGCTTCTCCAGCCCAGGAGGGGAGGTAGGGATGACAAAACCAGGCTAGAATCCCAGAAATGGGAATTTTCCCATCCCAGCTGGCCACACTTGCCCTGTCTGCTCTCTGCTTGGCTGCAGGACTGGACCAGCAGAGCAGAGGAGGGCTCAAAATAAGAGGCTGTACCCGTGTCCATATGACCTCTGAGGAAATAGGACAAGTAGCTCGAGTTTCTTCAAAGACTTCCCTGCTCTCGTGGTTGCATTCGTTTGGCCAAGTCGATTGATAAAGGGGCACACCGAAATGGCACTGGAAGAAAATCTGTTGTCAGTTGCCACATAAGTTGCTAAAACATTAAAATAAATTATAAACGTCTGGGTTTATAACAAATTCATATTTCGCAAGTTTGAAAACTTCAGTTTCTTGCGGAACATATTTTCTTCCTGGAACTTTGTGCTTCATCAGAAATGTTTTGGTCTTCATTTAACATTATTCTGTTGCTGCTTTATGGAGGAGAAACACATTGCCCTCTCCCCTGCTTGCATCTGCCGCGAAAACAAAAAGACAATATTCTGCACCTGTCCCTGCTTCACCACCAGCTGAAACGAAACACGATTCAACAGTCGCTAAACAAAGTGCAAGCAATGACTCAGTATGGAAATAAGACTTATTTCTTTTTAACTCTATTATGTGACAGCACAAGGGAGCGGGCGTGATTTCTCATACGGCAGTATATATATATGGCGTGCCTATTTCAAAATCTTCTTCCAATGCTTTCTCAACAACTCTGAGACAAAAGGCAAAAATACTGTATTTCTCTCCTGCGCACGATACTGATGCACATCTGCTCCGTTCACTATTTACATTTTTTAAACTTTGACTAGGCATGATTAAAATATAAGAAAATGGAACAAAAATAGAGGAAATGTCTCAAGCCCCAGACTAGAGCCAACCTGCACTTGAATTTTCCCAGTTTCTACCAAACTTTTAATAGAAATCTGTGGCCCTGCTGCTTTGTCCATCCTCCAGACAAGACCTTCAGTGGAGAGGTGAAGCACTGTCCTGAATTTTCTCTTTTGTTATGATTAATTTCAACCATATTTCAGGCCACATTTAATACCTATATTTTGCCTTAACCATTCATACCTTCTCCTTGACTTTAGTCTCAAAGGGGAACTTTTTCAGACGCTGTTTGGGAATCATAAATGCTGTGTTAGAGCCATTGACTATGTACAGCTATAGACTGCATATAGTTACAGTAGGACCTGCATCTATACATACAACATGTCCACTACCTGGGAAATGAAGATGGGTACAACACATTGAAATAGTACTTGTGGAAACAATTCAACGCTGAGGAAGCTGAGGCAAGAATTAGAGAAACTTTCAAAAACTGCAGAAACTTCTGTAGCAAACACTGATATCTGCTGTCCATCTCAACCAATCCAGTTTCCTTCTTTACTCAGATTTATATAGTCATTAACTTTCAACAGAAGTTTGGTTTTCAAGTCTTTCGTTTGTTCCCTGTCTTAAACAAAATCCATTTTGTTAAAGTGAATAAACCTAATACATTCCCAACTGCAGTAAACACAGCATTTTTTTTTTTTTTAACTGCATAATACAGTTATTTAAAAAGTGCTAATTACTTCTTTTGGAAAAAGCGCCTGAACGTTCCCGTTCCAGCACAGAACAAGCAGCATATGTATGGTGCTATCAAGATTGTTTATCTTCCCTGCTCCTCTATTCTTAATATCCTCCACTTCAGTTATTCTGAAGCCTGGCAGGCTCTGTATAAAAAAAAATGGGTAAATGATTTAAAAACTAGCCCTTTCAGAGTTGAGCTGAGTATAAAATAGCAAGCAAAAGAGTCTTTTCACTGCACCAGTTACACCATCCTAGTGTGGAAAGCCATGGAAAACCTTCCAACTTGCTGCCCTCGCTGACAAGTCATCTTCATCCCCCAGAGAGGAACTGACACCATTATTTCTCTTCCCATTTGCACAAGTTCAGACTTAAATGCAGAAATATCCCCCTTGTGAGGAATGTACCTTGAAGGCAAAAAGGCAGTGGAGGTCTAAGGACCTGGCTCTGCTGAGCCCTACACAGTGTCTTCTGAACACGAGAGGAGAACATGAGCGGAGAAAGAGGATTGCTTTTCAAACCCATTCTTCCAACTTCATGTTAGAGTCACATCTCATAAGCTCTGAACTGCCTGACAAAAATTAAATACATGTAAAAATGTTCTCTGTGGCCCACAGAGCGATGTACTTTAATAATCATGCTTTACAATATTGGCTGCTCCTCCTTCTTCCTGAGATCTAGTCCTTCTTTAGATTTAAAACCCTTTCCCCTCGTCCTATGGCTCCCTTCCCTGATCAAGAGTCCCTCCCCATCTCTCCTGGAGCCCCTTTAGGGACTGGAAGGGTCTCTAAGATCTCCCTGGAGCCTTCTCTTCTCCGGGCTGAATGCCCCCCAGAGCCAGGGGTGAGACGTGGGATGAATAAGGTCTGTAGAGCTC
>BJBW01011049.1:2600-23061 GCA_004320125.1 Scolopax mira | reverse complement strand
CGAGCAGGACACGCAGGTATGAGTCAGGATGAATCAACTCCTGCTGGCAGCAGGGGACAACTTGCTCTGATTACAACCAGGAAGGGCAGGCAGGCTGGCCGAGGAGCAGCACTCCCACATCACAGCTTTCTGCCACAGCAAGAACACCTTGGGCAACACCACAAGGAGAAGCAAAAGCCACGCGCGCCCCTTTCTGCATGTTTGATCTGTAAAAGGGGTGACAGAGCCCCAGAAATTCATATTAACACCCATCAGCTGGCCCTTCCCCCTTTAGCAGGGCACCAAACCACCCCGAGCCAGCAGCTACCTTCAAACTGTAAGAGAATTGCTGGATATTTGTCTTCTGATATAATAATTAAAACTACAATAAAGATATATATAGAGAAAAAAAGCCTGAAGTCTCGAGATACAGTGGGCTCTCATAAGAGATGTGAATGTTAATGTGCACATCTGTAAAAGCAACAATAAAAGACTGCCCTAATTAAAAAAAAAAAACACCTGCTTGCATTAATTTGTGACAGGGATAAACAAACGTCCACATAAATGTCAATCAAACTCATTCCGTTACCGTGGGTTTTAACCATTCTCTGGTTTGAAAAAGCATTACTCAGGTGCCCTTTCCACTTCGATGTGGTTTCTAACATCTGGATTAAGCAGCTGGCAATTATTCCGTGCAGTGAGACTACCTGGGGCTCAGGTTGAAGACCACATTGTACTGGGATGTCAGACTGATAAAGATGCATACATCAAGGTATAAGAATAAGCTCCAGGCATATTTATTTTATATATGCATTACATAGCCATAAATAGATACTAATGCAAGAATAAATCATTAGAAGGGGTGTAAATTGGAATTAGGGAGCAAGTCTTTTCCGTGCGGCTGAGGATGGAGAGCCATGAGCCTCAAATACCTGCCACAATGGTACCACCATCCCCTGCTGACTCACAATGGCCTGAAATATTCATGTTTCACACACAGGGACAGCAAATATTGTATATTTGTACCATGGCTCAGAGGAGGTTTGCAGTTGACATTTTTAGGAGGGGGGGATTTATCTTTTTTTAAATATCATTTGTTATAGTTTTGAAGCAGCATCCATAGAAGTCAATGGAGTTACCTTATGTCACATTCTGTTAGGATCTGAAAATATTACTGGGAAACTTTTATTTATTCCTGTGTCAACTATCTTTCTGAGGAAATGCACGTATTTAAAGCAGTGTACCTAAATGAAGTAACTGATAGAAAAAAGGCAGTGGGTTTCCAAGTAGCCCAGTACCAGGTACTTTTCCCCCATCCCGCTGGCTGTTAATGCTCTCCTGCCCAGTGGCTGAAGTGACTCATGCCTTCTCCTGGCTCTATTTTAAGGTACCAGAATATCCAGCCTCTGCCTGAGATGGGGAATGGTTTTCTGTGATGTAGATCGTTTGTACCTGTCAGCTCCAGCCACTTTCCTGTTTACTCTCACTCATAAAACACCGACGTCAGGAGTGAGTTGTTCTGGTGCTTGGGTTTCAACATAGGCACTCCATGGGGCCTCTTTATTCAGGTTTTCCTCTGTTCTGTGTCTCCTGTACCTTGTTAGGCTCCTCCCCTTAAATAAAATCCACCTTTAAACCTGCTGGTGGTCTTTTACGGGGAAAACCACTGTGGCACTGGATGTTCTCTTTCAGCTTCTGCCAACCTCACATCCCGTGCCCGTGCTCCCACGAGCATGTTTTCCCATGGGCTATAGAAATAGCTCACGCTGTGCTACAAAACAGCACAGAGACAGACATATTAAATGGATAGAAACCTTCAAGGGTGAGCTGCAAGCCATTCATGCAGCTCCTCTGTACTTCAGAAAAAAAAAAAAGGCTTGGGTGGAAAGCAGCTCTGATCCTTTAATTAACCCCCAAAAGCACTGATGCAACACGCTTGGTTTATACCCATCAAAGACAAAAAGCAGGTTGTGTACAAACAGTGAGGAGCAAAGCCATTCTCCCCCTCTACTCAGCACTGGGGAGGCCACAACTGGAATCCTGCATCCAGTTCTGGGATCCCCAGTTCAAGAGGGACAGGGTCCTGCTCCCTCCTGTGGGACCTGGCACCTGCTGCCTTTCAGCCCTCTGGAAATTGTCCTTTCTAAGCTATCATCTCCCCAGTTCTGCCTGGGTTCCTTGCCTGCTCTGAACAGAATTTCTCCTTGAAACCTTCCACTGAATTTCATTGAATTTTTAGAGTTGGAAGGGACCATAGAGACCATCTAGTCCAACTCCCCTGCATGTGGGAGCCTCACACATGCAGCCAGTGCCATTTCGGGGGGTACCAGGGATGTAGCCCCACCATCTACCAGCTGCACTAAAGAGATGGTGCTTGTTGTTACTCTGCTCCAGCAAGAAGCCTCCACACCCCATGACAGGACACGGGGGCTCCGGGTCAAAAAAAATTGCTCAAAAGCTTGTGCAATTGAATGTCAGAGAACGGGAACACAATTTTCCGGAGGAAATTCGTAGCCAACTTTTTTTTCTCTCGCTGTTAATCCAACTCGAAAAATTACTTATTCAGAATGAGTGAAAGGCTTTATTTAAGACTTCTATTACTAATGGAAATTTTGTAGCGGTTGGCTACCCTGACTGCATACGCTTTGACAAAACTACTAAAGCAAACCTCATTTTCAGAGAACCAGACATTGATCTGAATTACAAAGCCCAGAGGGGTTGCTTTGTTGTGGAAAGCCGAGTGAAATAATATATGTAAAGTTAATATTGCACCAAAACTTTAATTTAAGAGCCATTTAAAGCCCTGGTTAATATTGTGTGCTCCCTGGGCAGCAAAGGCAGCTCTGTGCCCTGTTTCAAAGAAAAGCCACAGCGATGCCATCGTGTGTATGTGACACCACGGCCACTGTCCTGTCCCCGTGAGTGACTCACTCCTGAGCCTCCACGAGCTTCCGTAATGCAGATTGCTGGTGACACTATCAAACTGCCTTCTGGACCCCTCTTGAAGCTTTAGAAATAGCAGTTAAGAACCAAATCATCCCCGGAGAAGCTATTATCTCCTCGCCTCATCATCTGGTGCTAATGTTGTGCATCCGTTGTTTCCATTCAGAAGTGGTGCGATGGGAGGGTTGTGAGTACAATAAATTGTCACAAATCCAAATTCTCTCTCTCTCCCATCATGAGGGCTTTGCCCTCCCGGATGAGGAGAGGCTGTAAATCAGCCCCACTGAAGAACTTCTTACGTGTCTGCTTGGAAAAATTAAAAAAAAAATAAAATAAAAGAAAAAGTTTTCTGCAAACAAACTCTGGTAAAGAGGAATTTCCAGCCTGAACTGCCCATCGTGCTGTCTGAGGGATGGTTTGATCCAGCCTGAGCCAAGCAGGGCGATGCTGGTACAAGCATCTGGTCCTCCTTGGCCTCAGCACGTCCCCAGCACTGCGTTGCCCCAGTGAAATACCAGATTTGATTTATTCCCCCCGGTATTTTACAAAGAAACAGAAGGTCTGGAAGAGGCTGTGAACGTGTATATTTATGCCTTGCATTATTGCCCGTGGGAGCGACCCTCTTGTTAACGTATGCAACACCCTTTTAAATGAAGAATTGCAAAATACAGAATTTTAAATGCCCACATTCCTAGGAGAAGTACAGATCGAGTAACTTGAAGTCATTGCCGTCAGTATAAAAAATATCTAATCAGCCTACTCACTGTTAATACAAGATTTTACGAGTTTCACCTTACCTTACACTTAAAATAAATCCTGCCACAAATTCCAGGCTTGTTTTCACCACTTAAAATTAATGAGTGACACAGCCATTTCAAGACAGTGTAGGAAATCAAGCAAAAATTGTGTTTGTTAGTTATCAGTTTGAAATATTTCAGTTCATCATTTATGTCAGTGGAGCTGTGGAGATTTTTTTTCCCCTAAGAATTATAAAAATGTATGTTCTTTCCACAGCCTCGCTCAAGAAAATGGTAAAAAAAATGTGCTTTGCATGCCAATATCTGCACATAAAATGAAAGGAAATGTTCAACACGGAAGAAAGCAAGAACAAAGGAAAATACCCCTATTGTGATTTTGCAATAAGTAATAAATGGATTTATTGGGGAACTCAGGAAGCACCAAGTGTCTCCCCTTGGGAACAACCAGAGGTGGATATATTTGGGAGCACAGGGTGGGAAGGGACCTTTGGAGACCTCCTGGACATGGGTGGAGGCAGACTCAGCCCTTGGATTCCCCATCCCCAGGGGAACCATCTCCCACAGCTTGGACTTACAGAGCAGGACAAAGCTCCCCTTCTTTCAGGGCTTAATTGCATGAGGACCTGAGAGGACTCTGCTCTCCATGTGTCCGTTTTTTCCCGATCTGGAGTCTGAATTCAGCTCTCACAAGGTGATTATTTCACAGCAGCTCATTGTGCAGCTTTTTCATGTAAAACTACTTGGGCTCTGCCAGTGCAATCTTACCAAATGAATGAGAGAAGATAATAATTAAAAAAAAAAAAAAAAAGATGGAAAGGTGCTGAATACAAAGAAAAAGCACAAACACACCCCCCCGCCAAATACATCGAAACTTGACCTTTTGTGTCAAATCCCACAGCTGGAGTATCTCAGTGAGCATCTCAGTGAGCATTATTGATTGCTGTGTTCTTTCCTTTCCCTACTCCCCACCAGGGATGTAGCCCTCAACTAGACACTGCCTTGGCAGGAATTTGAGATCTCCCTTTCTTCATATTTTCAAATTTGCTCTTCTCTGGAAGAAGACTGCTTGATGCTGGTCAGCCAAAGCAAGGCCTGGCTTATTCCCACAAACTTGGGTCTGAAATGCTGATGAAGTGCTTCCCTCTGCACTGGTAAGTTGTAGCAACACATCCATGAAGACCCACTAGAAGGCAGTGTTGGAGAAAACTTCATAGAAACTTCTCCTCCTGAAAGCTGCAGGTCAACAAACCAAAGGGATGGATTTTCTGAGACTGGGATCCCTGTAAAAAACAGGCCCAGCTTCATCCTATGTTATTTCTGTTAGATTTTGCGTGAGTTGGCTGCAGGAAGAGGCACAAAGATCAAACTTCACTGCTGTCAGGGAAATCCAACAGCAATATTTTAACACTGGAAAATATAATTTATTTCATGCCTATCTGAGAGACACACTTAAAGAAGACCTAAAACTGGGAAGCGACCTGCTCTGAGCTGCCCATGAAGATGGGCAGCAGAAATTAGACCAATTTGCCAATAAAAACCAAGGATGGAGTTTCTGACTTGTAGAAAGACAAGTGGCTCCCCCAAATTCCTTGGCAGATTCCCTACCCCTGCAGAAAGGCTTGTGAGAGAGATCTCTGCATTTTTCAAAGACAGGCAGAAGATATTTATTTGACACACTCTATGAATAGAGCTGTTGATTTACTGGAAAACATGGGAAAACTGGGGAAAAACAAATCAAGTCAATTTAAACTGCTGACACATTTTTGTGTTGGTGAATGAAACGTAACAAGTGTTTTGAAGGATCGCAGTAACATGGTATCCCACAAAGAAGAATGAATTTCTGATTTGGCATTAAGTATACTCAGAATAAAAATACCAAGTGTGATTTGGTATACAAAGACTTTATGAAAAAAAAAACCAGCTTTTTGGAAAAATTCTAGAAATAGAAATATTAAGTGATGGTTTTCAACTGAAATAGTTTGAGGAAAATGAAGATACAATTCATTAAATCTCTCATCTTGAATTAAAATACATAAATATTTTGAACTAAGAATTTATCCTTGCTCTCATGCCAGGGTGTGTTATTCAGAGGCAACTGGAGTTCAGCAAAATGGAATTTCAGTCCTAAACACTGGTGCAGCTTTCCCCTCCACTTTTGCCAATAACTATATGTCTATAGGTCTGGACAAACAGTTTATACTTTTAAGTCAGCTCATTTTAATGTATTTTACTAAAAAGTTCTTCTTTTAATGAATCTCATTACAGAACAAAGCTGAGGGGTTTGGGCAGCCTGATTTTAACATGTTTGGCTTTCTTTTAATTTCCCTCTTAAAAGTGAACTTCCTAAATTCATGATGCCCATTTGGGAAATAAT
The DNA here is from genome assembly GCA_004320125.1 of Scolopax mira. Taxonomy (NCBI): domain Eukaryota; kingdom Metazoa; phylum Chordata; class Aves; order Charadriiformes; family Scolopacidae; genus Scolopax; species Scolopax mira. Next base: position 17,007 of record BJBW01011049.1, on the reverse strand, counting down.
TAGAGCAGCCTCCTCATGTATATTCTTTGAATCATTTAAAGCAGGTCCTCCACCTTGGCTTCATCATTCCCAGGACTATTCATAAATCAAACGAGCTCCAAATGGAGTCCCAACCTTTACTCAGAAGGGAAAGGAAATTTTCTTATTCTGTCTGATGTTCATGTCCACATTACAATATTATTAATTACTTTGCTATACAGTAATCAGTCTCAATGTGAGGTCAATATTTAGTGAAAGGCAACCAAGCATCAGAAAAAAACCCCATGAATAAACTCATAAAGTCACATGAATCGCTGAAGCAGAGATCTGCTCCCAGGTGCAGAGCTCCTCATGTTTTTCTCTTACTTCTTTAACTTCTCATTGTAACACAAATCAGGGCCATTTTCTTCTTAATTCAGACTAACCAGAAATCCCTGTAGGAAAGACAGAGTGTGCCACCAGCTGCTGCTGCCAGTGAAGGAGCCAGAGCTCAGGGACTGTCACCTCCACGCCGGGCTCTGGGGGAGGTTCTGCTCCATGAAAACCCCTGTCAATATGCCCTGGCAATGACGAAAACACAGGGTTTTTTCCCCTGCGTTTTATGGATAATCATTTACTGAGCAGCTCAACCAGTTCTGCAGGGCTGCCAGCACTGGATGCTGCCCAGTGACCCAAGCCAAGGCTCTCCTGAGGCTGATTTTCACTCTACAGAGAGGTTGTTTGCACGGAGCCATCCTGGTGTTGCATAAATCATGGTTAAATACAAGTTACGTTGCGTTTAGATTTGCCACCTCCCCTACCCCGCTGAGGTTCTTCCCTTCTCTGTATGTCCTAGATGTCTGCAAAGAGCCTTCAGTGCTGCCCAGGAGGCTGCTTTTGCACCTGCACGTAAAATGGGAGTTTTAACATAAGCTGTAGATGATGTTTCTCATGGTCTGGCCACATGAGATGGGACAGGGCAGGCGGTCCCTGCTGGAGATGCTGGCTGGGAGCAGGAGCCACCACGGCACCACACCATAACACAGCAAGTGTGGATAAAGAATATCCTTCTGCTTGCTGTTTTTACTTGATTTCCACTTTGGGAAGCTTCCTCTGGGGTTGTTGGACACACTAGAGAGAAGTGAACCAAGAGAAGGCCACTTCTCTGTGAAGCTTTGTTGACAGAATCATTATTCTCATCTTCATCCCAGTGTACACCCAAACTCAGTCCTTAGGAAATGGCATAATTAAAGTCCCATTTTCATAGCATCTTTAATCACATGATTGCATCTAGTTTTTAGCAACAAACATGATCTCTGGCCTCCTTCAGTGCAGCTCTGCAGCACTTTGTTTGCTTCACTTCCCAGTAACACCAAAATGATGGTCCAGCTACATCCTCCCCTCACTCATACACATGTCCCACGGCTGCAGTGCTGTTTGACTTGTGTTTTCTACAAATTCCAGGGAAACACAAAGTTCGGGTGTTTAAATCACAAACCCTTGCTGTGCTTGCCCTCCTGGATTTCCATTGCAGTTAATTTTCTATAGAAAAAAAAAAAAAAGCTGCTGCTTCTCTCAGGTAAAAAGTTGTGGGTATTTTAAAATTAAGAGGTAACTTCCATTCAACAAGTTTCAAACGAAAAAGTATTGTTCATTTAGACCTCACAAACAAAGAAAAGAAAGGGAAAGGAAGCAGGAGCAGGGACGGCTCAGCCTGGCTCCCCAGGGCACCACTGCTCTCACAACGATGGACATTCCTGATGCTGGGTGTCCTCCAGGTCATCAGAAAATGCCTCCTCAGAGGTGCACTCATCAGCCTGAAAATTAAGTTTTCTAGATTTAGAAGAATTTAACCCAATAGACACACAAAGAAGTCATTCCATTTCTGCCCTTTGTTAGCTTTGGGCTACCTGGTGAAAAGAAATAACTCACCCATCCACATTCAAGAGGTTATTGAGAAATTGTTTTATTAAGGCTCAGCCAGAAGACAAAAATAAACTAAAGAGTGGCTGAAACAGATGGAACCTGGCCCCAGAAACTGCCAGGACACAAAGGGGCTTTCCACAAAGGGTTCTGAGAAACTTAACCAGTTCTGTTGCCGTGCCTCAAATTTGAGAGACTTTGGGAAATTCAGACCACAGGTATCGCAGGGAACAGAAGAAATGGTCACAGGGAGTTTCCAGCACACATGTGATAGTGGCCAGTTTGTCAACATGCAGCTTGAAATAAGAGTCCTTTTCCTACAGTCTCCCCAAAACTGCATCAATTGCATAAACCCTCCCAGTGTCACACCACAGGGTGGGCCAAGTGGGACACCCAACCACCTGGCCCAAACGTGACCACCTGCTTGCAGATCATCAACAGTGAAACAGTGACATTAACGCACATAAAAACCACCTCAGAAGCAGAAATTGGAGAAAGTGGGAAGCATAAAGACTCAGATGTGGTGGAGGAGCCTTCACACTGCCCCATGGCAGCACCAAGCCATTCCCTCATATATCACAACAAAGATGCCCAAAACTTCAAGGGGTTTTCTTCCCACCGCTGCCCCCCCTTAAATAAATAAAAAAAGGAAATGTAAATGTTTTTAAGTTAGGTTGCATAGTATTAAAAGTGTTTTTCCCTGTTGGACATTGCAGTGCTCTTTGTACCTGTCCTGTGTAAATGTGGTCTCCACGCCGCTACACAAGGTGTGCATGGTCCCAGTGCCATTGTGCATGGTACGCACGGTCCCCTGGATGTCATACGTGGTGTCCATGCCATCATGCAAGGCATAGGTGGTCTGAGCACCATTGTGCAAGGTGTATGTGGCTCCAGTGCCATCGTGCAAGGCTCACATGGTCCCCATGCCATCACACGAGGTGTGTGTGGTCCCGTTGCCATTGTGCACGGTCTGCATGGTCCCTGCACCACCACGCAAGAACTGCAGGAGAGCAGCAGCCTCTCAGGGCAGCATTTCTTGCGCAGATGCAGGGGGAATCCATGAGGGATGCTGTAGAATCCTGCCAGAGCTGCTCCATCTCACTGGAGGGTCCCGCCGAGGCAGGGCAGGCAGGAGCAGCAGGCGCAGAGGCTGAGCATGGCCGCCAGCAGGGCTGAGAGCCGCGACGGCCGCTGGCAGGCGAAGGCTTTCTTCACCTCGCCACCGGTCTGGGCCACATAGTCGAGGGTGTGCAGGACATAGTGCTCCACACTGTCGGCGGCCCCATGCTGCTCGGCCTGCAGCCCCTCCAGCCGCAGAAACAGCCCATGCAGCTCCGCCATCTGGGCTTCCAGGTCGAGGAGCTGCCGCTGTCGGGCCTGGGCCAAGGCCAGGTGCTGCTTGGCCTTGAGCTCCTCCAGGTCCCGGCCCACGAGGCGAGGCGCCTGGAGGCTCTCAGCCAGCCGGTCCACGTCCTCACCCCCCAGCTCGATGCCCGCCAGCTCTGCCTGCCTCTCAATCTGCTCCTTCAGCCGCTGCCGGTAGCGGCTCTCCCGGGCGTAATGGCGGGCGAGGACGGCCCGGTACCGCCGCAGCAGCAGCCACAGCTGGGTCTGGCGGACACGGGGGCCTGCTCGCCCCATCCCCGCCTCTGGTGCCGCCGGCAGGGCACCCAGCTGGGGCTGCAGGGCCACGGCCTGACGGGCGAAGGCAGCTCTGGCAGCGCCAAGTCCCTGCTTCTCCTGGGCCATGGTCTCCTCAGAGGTGCAGCTCAGCACCCTCTGCTGCGTCCTGTCGATGCTCTCGGAGAGCTGCTCCAGCCCGTCCAGCGCCCGCCAGAGCTCGGCTGCCTCCCGCAGCGCCCGGCCGACGGGGCTGGCGTCATCCCCGCCAAAGGCCGGGTTGTCGAAGCACAGGGCATCCTCATCCGGGTCCCCTTCGGCCGCCGCTCGCTGCCGCAGCTCCGCCAGCCGGTCCCTCATGCTCCACGCTGGCCCCCAGCACCATGGGGTGGCACATCAGCCCCCGCGAGGCCAGAGCTCCCCGTGTCAGCCAGAGCTGTGAATCCTTCCCTCCCGGAGCCCGAGCAAATATTGATGGAGGCAGGCAGGCCGGCCTGCGTCAGCCGCCGGCAGGGAGGGGAAAGGGGTTTCGCCCAGAGGCCTGGGGTGGGATGGCTGCCAGGGCTACCGCCGGCGTCACGGGAGAGGCTTTCCTGGCTCAACACCCGATCCTTCAGGGTTTAACACAAAGGGCTTTTATTCACTTCGAGAAACAAAGAAACCCAAAAGTCCAGGATGCCAGGGAGAGAGGAGAGGGGATGCCCGTCCGGTGCTCCTCATGGCCTCCCCTCCGGCCGCAGGACCCTGTGGCGGCACCTCCATCCTGCACCCCTAAAATGGCCTTCAAGGAAGAAAGGGCTGATAGAAATAAGGCGAAAGACAGGCAAACCTACACTGTGCTCCTTTCCAGACCTCTTATCAAGGCCTTGAAAAGCAGCCTCGACGAGGATGTAACAACTGAAGAGCAAACCATCCTATTACAGTGCCTAGTTTGAACTGAAAAGGTGGGGATGGAGGCAAAGCTTGGCTTTGTTTCCCCTCTGGGGGAAGGCCAACAAAGCTTCCAGAGCCGGAGGATGCCCCGGTATGCCCTGCCCACGGGGAGCATGGCACCAGCAGCAAGGGGTGGGTGGATGGAGGAAGGTGCTTCATGTTTTTCCAGGCTGGAAATGAGCATTGGGATGACCCCTCAGTCCTGGAATTTAGCGTTTAGTCCACACACCGCTGAAACACATAAAAAGCCCCACCATTTCATTCTAAAACACCTGCCAAAAAAAAGAAAAACACTACAAAATATATTTTCCAAAGAGCTTTGGGAACAATAATTGAATTCTTCTCTACCTTAGTGATATTTTACCTCATATGTAACACGTAGTATCATATACAATCTAAACATATACTGATATAAAGTATCTAAAATAACACCTCTGGTATAATACCTCCGGGAACAAGGGGGAAGGGTGGTTTTTCAGAGGTAAAGCAGCTCTGAAAGGGAGAGTAATTTCTCCTCACTAATGCCATTTGATGGATGTTCTTAGCAGGGGACCTTCAGCATCTGTGCAACACAAGTTTGATTTTGTTCTCTGTGATCAGCAAGGCCAAGAAAAAAAAGGAAAAAAAAAAAAAAAAGGCCCTTCTGTTCCTTCTGGAGTATGAGCGTTGCATTAGAAAGAAGATACTCATTCACATCTGACAGGAATTTCCCATTTGAATCAGTGGAATGAAATGAAATGTCAGATAAGTCAAGAGATTCAAGATGGGAAAAGCCAAAATACTGGATTTGAGAGCAAGACGTGGCAGGATATGCTTGAGAGCGAGCTGAATGAATGGCAAGGGACAGGTTAACCACAGGGAGGTTGCCCTTAACTGAACACCTTGTAATAGCTATTTTCAAGTATTAAACCCTCTGTGCCTGATGGGATGCAAGGGCTTTAAAGCCTTTGGTACAGCAGTGGGAAAAGCAGCCCCGTGACAGTCCCCAGCCTCTCCTGGCTCATATCTGGGACAGCAGAGCGTCGGCCTTATCAAACTTTGCAATTTAACTGCCCTCAGCCCCAGGGCCAGTGCCCAGCCTGCGCTGGCCACCAGGCCAAGGGAGCTTTAAGCCAAACCCGGCACCCTCCAACCCATGGATGCAGGCGCTGCTTGTGTAGGAAAAGCCCTGTTTAAACAAATATTATCACTGATACTGAACAAAAGGGCAAGAACAGTAATGAAAAATGAATAGTTCTTTGTTTTACATTAAATACCCCTTAAAATTAGGTACGGTCTCATCCTCAAGCTGAATCTCACACCTGAGCTGACCCACGTCCCCCGGCGGCAGGAGGGACCTCACCCAGGAACCTTCTCCTTGTCTCCAGCTCCGGTGCTTCTCGGGGGGGGCTCTGCACACACCTACGGCCCCAGACAGCACTTCTCACGTAGTTTCCCAAAGAAGCATTAACTGTTCCTCTCCTTTCACCAGGAAAATGGTATTTTGGAGCCAGGCTGGATGACGATTTGGGTGACAGACCCCCAGCGACCCCTCGCCTTTGGCTGAGCTGAGGGTCTCCATCCCGTCCCGCTTGAGATCTGCAGAGTTTATCAAAGTCTCTATATTCAGTTTATAAGATTTTCCTTTTTTATAAGTATAAAATTATCCAGTTCAATGAAAAAAAGTTCTTTTTATGTTTAAAAACTCAAATACCTTTTTTTAATTTTTTTGGTCTTTTTAATGTCTAAACTATTTAGTAAGCAATGCAAAACCAAAGTAAGAGTTTATCTTTGTTTTTTATTAAGACAATCCCACAGCTGGAAAATGAAACATCCTAGATTACATAAGTGACTTCAAAAAAACTCTAGAAAAAAATCTTTACAAATTTACATTTGTACAATACAAAAACTAACAGCTCATTGCATATAAATATTACATTTGGTCTGCCAACAAGTGGCATCAAAATCCCTGAAGTATTCATTTAAAGGGACCTGAGATAGCGGATGTGAAGATATGGGCATAAATATCACCTGGAAAAAAAAATAATCAATATAGAAAGGAGACATAGTTCTAATAGTTTTGTGCATTTGGGGAGTATTTTAAATCATGCAGAACACAAACTGGAGAGCCTAAATCACGTGAATTTCATTGCTCAAACAGTAATGGGTATTTCTAAATGGAGTCTGCTATAACGACTCGTGGAGGAAGGAATAGCCTATATTAGTATTTCTACAGAAAAATAATCACCAGACTTGGATTTGTGAGTACACGCCAGCAGTCACCACTCTTTGAGGCGGCAATTTTAGGAAGAAAAATTTAGGATTTAATTTTATCTTCCAAGGAGTGGTGGACACTGACCCCTCCTGCGAATAACCCCCCCGGCCCCTGGAGCAGCTCCTCTCCCCATCCATCCCCTCTGCTTCCCACAGATCCAGAGATCAGGAAGATATGCAGTTCTTGCCAATTAAAAAACCAAAAAAAAACAAATCCAAAAGAAAGCAAAAACTGGGAAACTGCGCTTAATTGTCCACCAGCTTAAATATTTTCCAAATATTTACACAATTTGTCAATTCCCAAACGTGGCTGCAGTTATCGAGGAGGAGTTTTAACTCACCCAGTTTTACTTTAAATTCTCACAAACTCTTATCAGGTACCCACATCCATGCACATAAATGTATTTAAGCACCATTTTTATAATACTAGAGTTAAGGCTGTGACAGCAATTCCACTGGCAATCTAACTTTTTCAGGGATTCAGAGCACAGTTGTGTAAGATCGCTGTGGGCTGAACAGGACATATTAAAAATGTACAAGCTTCCAACAGGTCTTTACATTTCTAATACTAAAAAAGACAACTTTGAGACTAAACTTTGCAGGCTGTTACTGTACATAAAGAGTTGGTTGGGTTTTTTTTTTTTTTTTCAATGTGTAAACCTCTTGATATACTAATAGTTGAAAATTATCTATCGCACATGCGCAGTAATTTTCTATAATACATACTTGTAAGAACACAATGACAGCTCCCTACAATACTAAATATAGATTTATCCTTGGATTGTTAACTGCTCCTTCAGTCTATCATGTAAATAATTAGCATTTTATAAAACTTTGCATGATGGTTTAAAAATAATAATAATAATAAAATCAAGAAATGTAAACACATAAATACACTTTTTTAAAAACATTGAATTCATGACACAGACCAACGATAGCCAGGACATTCCAAGTCAGGGCTGACAAGACATCCTTAAACCTACAGCTACTCAAGTTTTTCCCTGCCATTCACCGCTTAGATTAAAGACGAACTATTAATCAAGCTCCTAGCAAAAATTAGTGATTTGAACTTATTTTCTCCTGTTAATACTGCGTGATTTTGAACAGTTGTCAGAAAAACTCCAGAGACACCCAAGGGCAGCCTTGTCCATCACTCGCCAAGGTTCATCCTGGGGTTTTTTGGGTTTTTTTTGTCCAAACATTGTCAAAAGCACCACACATTTTTAAAATGACTTGAAAACTCTTTTTACTAAGCCCCCGGTGTCAGTTCTTGTCAGTGCTCCACGTGCTACTCGGTCTCTCCGCTTGTGCGCGGGAGAAGCGGCCGAGGTGTTCGTTTAAGAAAACATTCAGGGAAAATTAAGCTCCAAAACAGGACGCAAACATTTTAAGCAGCCAAAAAAACCCTCCACAAACGATTTCTTCATGATTATCTCCAGCTCGTTTACCTGCAGGGTGGGGAGGGATTGGGATAAGGAGCCGGCCTCTGCTTAGTTTATGGAGCAAGGAGTGATATTAAGATGGGGAGGAGCGATAAAACTGTGCAGATCCATCTAAGTTTATTTAAAATAGAAATATCTGGTGAGGTTGGAAGCACCCGACTCCTACAAGGGTTATGCTCACTGGGAGGGGGGAAAAAGCAAAGGGAAAAAAAAGGAGGAATCCAGCAGACACGTGTTAAGGGATGCCAGGTGGAACTAAGTGGTGTTTGATGTCGCTGCACCACTTAGGGAGGGAGAGCATCGGGAGCTGACATCGGGGCACGGGAAGGGACAGGCACATCTCGGGGTACGGGGGGCCACGGGGGTGCAGAGCAGCTGAGACTCCAACCCCCCAACTTTCCATCTTCGTTAAATCCACCTCCAGGAATTTGGGAATGTCGCTAGCAAAGTAAGGCGGATATAAAAAAAATAAATATGGAAAGTCTTGCGGGGGAAGAAGCATACAAAGAATTAAATCTTACAGTTTAGCCAAAATAACATTGACCAAGATACAAGTTTCCAAAAGAGTATCCTAAATAACCTACAGGGGCAACAAAAGGAAGCTGAAGAAGAGCACGGCAAAGAGAGAAACAGAAGGTGATAAGAGCAAACAAAAAGCAGGCAAAGTTTGGGCTGAACTGAGACAAGAGCCCATCACGACCGAAAAACGAACTTCGCCACCTTCACAGCCTGGTCTGGGAAGCAACGGGAGCGCTACAGGGATGGCAGGTTGCCAGCCAGGAGAAATTTGGGAACACGGAGATACGCAAGACTTTCAGGCCCATCTCCACAGAGGATGGAGGGCAGGGGGGGCTGAGCCTCTCCGGGTGCGAGCCCTGTTTTCCAAGGGGTCTCCAAAGGTCTCCTCGAGTGCCATGGGGCAACTCGGGAGAGGGATCCCACAGGATCCACATCTAGAGAAAAACCCCAACAGCCCGAGAATTAACAGCAGCAGAGGAAGCCCTGGCCTGCCTTCAGGAACCCGATACATCATCAGACCTTCAAACTCTTTTTCTTGTTGTTTGGTTTTTTTTTTAGGCAGAGTTTTGGATGTTTTTGTTAAAAGTGCAAGGAGTGAGACTACACTCCTGACTCCGCAGCGCAGCCCTCAGCCTCCTCAGCTTCACAGCTGCTGGCTGAGCACCCCGGGGGGGTTGGATCAGGGAGCGAGATGGTACAAGGTTTAAATCATTTTACTGCTTTTGCTGCACCTCTTGGGTTGGTACTAAGTTTTCTGCAACCATAAGTGGCTCCTAATAGGATCTGGGTTTTGAGAGAAAGTGTCCGAGTTATGATGAAATTGTAATTATTCCACAGAATGAGGCTACGAGAAATCAACTGCCTAACTCAGAGAAAGAGGCAAAACCAAGTAAAAATAACATCTCTAAACCCAAGTTATTTCTTTCATGCTTATAAAAAGGTTCTCATGCACAAAAAAAAGCTTTTTTTTTGTTTTTGTTTTTGTTTTTTTTTTACACAATAAGCAATAGTTGTAGCACACCCTGCTGTCTAGCTCTTAATCATGTAACATGTTTGATTAATACTTACGCCACAGCAAAGTGATGCTTCACTGTTATCTTCACAGTACTTCATTACATAGAAAAGATACAGGTAAGAACATACTTAATATTTTTCTAATTGCTGCTAAAATACACAAACTTATAAAATGATTTCTCTGGAATCCACGTGTTTTATCTCTCCCCGACCCCTACACAAAATAAATAAGTAAGTGGATCTTGGGCCAGTCAGAAATATATGAAAAGCATTTCTTTTGCATTTCAAGATTTTCAGGCTTTAGAACAGAAACCATAGTGTTTACATCAGCTCAACAGGACTCAGCTAAAAGGGGTATGATTCTGACTATGAGGGGATGCATACATGCCATTCCTGGTTACCATATGGAGGAGGACCGATCAGCCAAAGAAATAATACATTTCTTATAAATATATATGTGTGTGTATATATATACATGTATACGAGTGAGATGATAGGACAGGTGTTTGTATTTTAAAGCCTGACACAGAAGTAGGAGAGCCTCTGCACTGCTTTTTTTCTCCCCCCACCCCATCAAACCACAACTGAACCATGTCCAGAAATGGATTCCAGCCAATTCAAAACGTTCCTTAAAAAATTAAAAAGTGTGATTTTTGTACTGTACCATAAACTCGTATTAATGCTCTGAGCAATTTAGGATATACTCTCCTTCATCAAAAAACTAAACCTCTGCATTTTTCTTTTCAAGTCATTTTGCAACTAACTAGAATTTTTTGGAAAGCGAGATAAAATAGCCAGTGCTTAATATAGAAAGTCAAAAATTAAATTCCTTCTGCATCTCAGAATATACACGGGTCACTCTTTTGCTGCCTGAGGTTTTCCAGAATTGACCAAGCTGTGCACAGAAGAACTTAAGGATATTGGATGAAAATTCAAAAAGAAAATAGAATTTAAGAACTCCAGCAAAACTTTCTAGTGTCTTTTTTTTTTTTCCTCATTTGTTCTCTCTGTGTAACCAAACTCACTCTCTTAACCAAGCTAGAACTGTCCAATCCACCAAGACAACAGGAGAAAACTGCAGTCCCATATATATATATTCCAGCCAGACCCTATGGAATAAGAGGCTGCACATCCCCAGCTCAGCCCACGCCAAACACCGGCTTCTCTTCACCAAGGAGCGAGCCCACAAACGTCATCACATACTGCACTATCACCACCAAAATGATTTCTGTTTTCAAGTCAGCATTTTTTTCAGGATAACAAGAGTACAGTGCAACACGAATTCTCTTCTGGAAGTTTGAGATACAAGAGTCCACCTGGAGGATGCGAAAGGGAGTTTATCCAAAGTGCCAGCCACCAGAGGTACCAGTTCTCATCAACCCGTCTCCCTCAGCGATTTTGAGGGGCAAATTAAGCCAAACACAGCTTTGCACCGAGCAAGTGGCAGCAGAAAACGCGTGGGAAACGGTGGCCCTGTCTGCACAACCAAATCATGGTCTGCCCAAAATGATGAAACCTCTCAGCGTTACTTAGAATTGCTTCCATGGTGTCAATATCATGAAGATAAAGTTACTCTGCTACTTCACAAGCAATTCCATCCCTCTACGCTCCTTCCGGCCTCTTCTTCAAACACGTACTGAGTAACAGCATCTATTTTCTTTTAAGTTTCCAGTAGTTGTAAATAGAGGTAGCCGAGCTACTATTAAAAAAATCACGTTATGCTTTGAAGAGGAGGAACCTTTCAAATGTTGAAGTTACCCCTTAGCTGCACAATCTCTATTAATACTATAAAAATATGAGAGGAGAAAAAGAAAATAGATGCAAGTAACTTTTGCATTTGGCACCTTTTGTCTAGATATTCATACTTCTCAAGTATTCTCTTTTTAATAAAGTTAATGCACACATAGGACACACCACATCAAAGGTTTGCTACATATTTACAAGGCACCAACCCTTTGTCACTTTTTACATGAATAAAGAACCGATAGAAAGCACATCAGGACCCCCGAAACTGACATACTTCAGTTCAGCACAATTCATGAACGTTTGGCCTGGGAAGATTAAAATAATCCAGATCCTTCTTACAATATAGAAACTGTAAACATTTTATAGCTGCCTTTAGGATTGGTGTATTGTGCAAAAGTTATAATTATTACTGTGTATAAGGATTTATGGCAGAAACCACATAAAAACTCTGTAAGAAGGTGCTATTTCTATAATACAAAAACAAAACAAGGGAGAGAAGTCATAACCGTGACTCAAAATGTCATGTTCTTACTGAGAAGCTGGAAGCCTCTTTTAATGTGATGAAAGAGCTTGTAGTGTGTGGGGAAGAATTTCTGTAATTTAAGGCCTAATGAATAAGGCTTGTTTTGACCAATGAAGTGTGGCGATCTGAAGTTTTAAAACGAATGCAAACTGACATCATGGAAAAGCACCACTGTGAAAGGTGAGTGGAGTCCCCGCACAACTTGCTTGGTAGATTTTTCTGGTAAAATCCCTGCAGTAGAAGGCCATTGAAGTTCTTTTAAAATTGTTCCAAAGTTTTTCATCTGTCAATAATTCCATCCCATGAGATGGCTGACCCTGGCTTTTTCTGTCATTTTCCGCACCCTGCCTGACCTGGAAGTACCAAGGTTCAAAGGATCCTCGGTGTGCACAAAATTGTCATTGTCAGAATCGTCGTTGTACAAGACAGTCCTCCTGCCTTCGTTCCTCGTTTTGATCCGAGGTGGTCTGCTGAATCGCCCTCCAAACGCGTTTTCACCAAACTGTCCCCCAAACAGGTTTTCAAATTCATCGTCTGTAATTCGGGCACGTTTCGCTCTGGTGGCTCCTCGTGAGGCTCCGCGGCCTCCCCGGCCTCTTCTTCCTCCCCTGCCGCCACCTCTTCCTCTGCCACAGCCTCTTCCGCCTCTACCACCTCTTCCCCCCCTACTCCATCGCCCCCACCGCCCCCATCTACCTCTCCTCCCTGTCCCTCTGCCCTGCCAATTCCGTTTCCCGCCGGTGATCTTTCTTTTGATTTTTCTTTTGGGTTTTTTGGATTGCACAACTTTGCTGTAGTCATGGTCTCCGTCAATGTAATCCTGATCTGTTCTAGATGTTGATTCAGAGTCCGAATCAGAGCCACTTCTGCTTTCAGAGCTGGAACTGGATCCCGATTCCCCACTTTCTGATGAAGATAAACCGGATTTTTCCTTTAGTTCTCTCTTCTTCTTCTCCTCTTCCTCCACCTCCTCCAGATGCTCATCTTCTTCTGATGCACTTAGTAATTTCCTCTTGACTCCTGCCCGAGGTTCTCTGCCATCGCCGTTTGTCAGTGGTCCATCGGGAGAGTGATCTAAGCAAACACAAAATAACCCTCTCGGTTATCGTCATCACTCCTGAGCCCAACAGGATACAAAAAGTGGGATTTGCTTCATCTGCTTTTGAGGAACGCTCTGCAGCTGATCCAGCTCCCAGCTACTCACCATAGAGGACCTTTATATGTTGTGGAGACAAACAGGAGCTCTAAGGGGAAAATTTATCAAAGTATGGTATCAGTTCATCTTAATCTGGAAGCAAGGACTGAAAAAGTCCCTTGACTAAGAGTCCAGAGAAGATCCAGTCAATACAAGGAGCTCAGAGTGACTAAGTTAGACACAAACATCTAACATACAGGCAGATGAATCATTCCTATGGTGCCAAGGCAGAAAAAAACCCTCTAAAATCCATTTCAAATCTGTATACATTAAAATAACACTCAGCAAGCAGTATTTATTCCCCATCGAATGCGTGTTCTCAAAAGGATTAGTCCAGGGAACATAATTTCAAGACGGAAAATAACCCAAATAACTCACTCTGGTTCCTGAACACCTTAACTTAAAAATACATGAAGTGTCATGCTGACTTAAGACCCAAAATACTACACGTTTTCAGAGTTATGAATCTGACTACGAAGGTGAAATATCTTCTTTAACACGGGATACAAGAAGCTCAGCTGGAACTGATCTGCTACTGCCCAGCAGCATGGACTTGACAAAGGCTTCAGGGCTTCAGCCAATGATCACTCAATGCCTAACCTGGGGGAAAGTCTCCTTAACACGTCCCAGAGACTAAACACCACAGTTTTCAAACAGTGTTTCCCTTCTAATTATAACCACTTAGTCTTGATTATGGTAAAAATTTAATTTTTTTTAACCTTTTTTTTTAATCTTTGGTTTCACCTTGATTAATAAAAGGATAAGGTTTTGGGGTAAGGATTCTTTTGGTTTTGTTTGCCCTTTTTGTAAGTCTTGAAGGAACTGTAATTCTCAAGAAATTTAAGAGCAATCAAGCTTTACCATCCAGAGACATTTCAAAGGACTTCACTCAAGTGCACGTGACATCACACGCGTGCCCCAAGTCAGACAGGAGATCCCAGAACTGTAAGAAGGTAAATTCAATTCTTTCATATGGTTTGGGGATACAGTAAAATGCTAGATTCAGGCAAGAATAAGCACCATACAGAAGCAACATCTTTCATTTCTAGTGAAATCAGTCATTCGAAGAACAGAATACTTGTTCTTTCTCACCTTGTTTCACTGGTGTAGATTTACTCCTCATTGGTCTACTTTTCCCTGGATCAATGGTACTTCCACTTCGGTTCTGTGCATTTGAGCCTGAGGAAGATGGCTGGCCTTCCATCTCTTCACCAGTGATGGAACCCAGAGGTTCTTCTGCTGTATCTGAAACTTTAGACAGCACACCACTAATGTGATAGA